>UCOJ01000247.1:0-145929 GCA_900474305.1 Cecidostiba fungosa | reverse complement strand
TTTATGATATCTGAACTGCACTACTCTTCGCCGCAAAATCTGAACTGCACTACTCTTCGTAGGAAATCTGAACCACACTAGTCTTCGTAGGGACCGACGAAATGACCTCTTTTGATGCCTAAATCAACAGTAATCGACACACAGCCGTTGCATAATGTAGAGAATATTATGATGCGCATTTTCGCTCTCGTATGTGTCGAATTCTGCGCGCCAAAAGCCTATTTAACTTTGAGTGCGTATATGTCATCGCTTGTTGTCCGTTCGTCCCTTTTAATTTTCACTTTTGATATGCTGCTTATATTATATTCGAGCAATGAACACACCGAATGACGAATTTGCGCATTCAATTTTACGGAATCCATATAATATAGTCAGTGTGATTATACCGCGCACGGCTACTCCGATGTGGTTTATTTTATTAATACGTGGAAATTCGTTGCAGCTCATAATGTTGATTTTAATTTGATTTACATTGCTATTCACCTTGGGGGAGATAGGTTCCACAATTTTACAGTGGGCTTCATACTTTTGCGATTAACGAAATTTACTTAATATTTTCATTTTTACAGCGATATTACGGTAAAAATTCCAGTCTATACGTTTCTTTTTGTTTATTCAAAATGTCTACTAGTTAGAGCACAAAGACTAACGAGTCGATCTGCTACTAGGCTTTTTATCTATACACATTCAGCCCTCCAGCATCACGAGAAACATACGCATTCTCTTCCTCGTTCCGCGTCATTTTCTCCGGCGGCGCGTCCAAAGCAGCAGAACTACAACGCGTCTATTCGATTCGCGCTTCATTGGCGCGTTCGCGCGCTCGCAATCCCATTCAGGGCCGAATTAACGTTTCATTGGCTTGTTTGATGTCCAGGCGCGCGTGCGCATCTCTCTCTCTCTCTCAGAGGCCACTTTAGTCCAGCTGCTGCGGCAGAGGCCGCCGATTGCTGACCGACTGGGTACGTAGAAGGCCTATGCGCAATTATTCGGACCGAGGGCTTCTCTGTGTCTATATAAGGCCCTGCGATCGTGTGTGGCTGATTGCTGAAATCGACCGTGCAGTGCAGCATCCCTTTGTGACAAATCGGTGTGTAAGTGTGAGTAGTGACTATATAGAGATTAGGGCGCCTTCAGAGTGTCGATTGAAATTGAGAGATTTTTAATTTTTTTTTTATTCTTTCAATTTTGAACACTAAGATGCCTGAATGTTGCGTTACGAGAGTTGCACGTTGAAGTAAAAAATGAAGTTAAAAAGAATAATTTAAATTTTGAATGCAAAACTGTATGAATGAAATGTAAAAGAAACTTCGAACAACAGACGTCGTTGAATACCGCGGCAACTTGTTCGAATATTAAGTAATATTGTAAAATAATATTCTGGTCTCGGAACTACCTTTTCCTCCGCGCCTGCCTTCGAAACTTTTGTACGTGGTCTCGCTGGGTCGCTACAAGCTCATTTCAATGCAGCGTTCAGTCTCTTTGTCCACTTAAACGGCTCCAATTTACGTTAAAGTTCGAAAAGCCGAACAAGAGAGAAAGAGAGAGAGAGAGTCTGAATCGTTTTCCAGTGGAATTGTTTTGCATTACCGATATGAAATCGATATCGAACTTTTAGCATCGACAGAAATCGTCCAGGAATTTTTTCGCTATTGTGAGTTTTTTAAATAGTCAAGCGTACAAGTGTTGTGGTTCGATTGTGTTTATTGATGAGTATCGTTTATTTTATTATCGAATGCTTGTTTTGACTGTTACTGTTTGCTTACTATCACTAGCAAGTAGTGTGTCACATATATTTTTTCGATTTTCAACAAAATCGCAAATAATATTTTATTTTCTGGAATCTAAATTTGAAGAAGAAAAAAAATCAAAATCTACCTCCTCAAACGGAAGTATACTATATAGTCCGTCTTAGAATCGCTCAAACGATTCTAGATACACCCCTGCAAAAAAAATGCGCAAGCATCCCTCTCAACCTAGAGCCTCGCATCCCAAGGGCAATTAGTCCCTTAAACGTTTCTCCCCGAGCAACCCCAAAGGATCCTAGTCTCTCTCGCTCTCATATATATCCCCTTCTCGCTCCTCTGTCTCAAACTCGCGCAGAGCCAATCAGACGATTAAAAGAGCCTTCCTGGCGCGCAGCTCGACTCCTCGCCCTAATTCCCCGACGAGATTTCCAGTTGAACCGGCTTCGCGTCGCGTTGGCCTAATCTAATTGCTAGTTCTGAACTTACACACATATCCCAGAGCGAGAGCAAGCGGAGAAACTGGCCATTCGAACTTTGGCGCCACACGCGATTTGGAAAAGCTGCGTGGCGCGCAAATTTAGAAAGCACACGCAACGAGTTTGCTCTATACGGCTGGCACAATTACTTAGATGGAGCAATGCTGGCAAAATTCCGTCGAGGCTATATGGCGGTGAGTCGAGATGGTAGAGAGGAACAGATTGGAATTTCGAGGGGGGTGATACTCGTAAACTTTATACGATTACAGGGCCAAATTAGTGCAGTGGTGGTGGAGTCACCGGCGTGGTATGTTACAGGAAGAGCTCAGATTTGAATGAAGCTCTAGTTTGTAATATTTTTTCGTAAAATAATTTCGTTGATTGAAAATGATAGCTAGGGTTATATTATTCGTCTACAAGAGAGCTGATAGCTGATGTGTCTATTAAATCACAAAGTACAAGCAGCCTCGACGCAACAGTGTGTATACGAGCGATCTGTCGACGATTCAAAGATATGGCGCTGCAGTGGTAACAGCAAATTCAGGATCGCAATCGAGTAAAAGTTGTTCCTGCATGTTCGCTCGTCGAGTTGACAATTGCAATAAAAGGACGTGTCCAAAGCTCGAATTGGTATCAATTCGTCGAAATCCCCTCACCCATATACAAAGCGTATTAACTACAGAAGCTTTACAAAATAATTGATGCAAATCAAATTGTTAATCTCCTATACGTTTATGAGCACATGGGACTAACCACAGCGAGTGTGAAAAATACTCGAATCAATCATTTCCAGTCTGATTCGCTGTGGACCATAAACTCTGACTGCGCAGTTCTCTCTCTCTCTCGCTGTATACTACAGAGGGGAAAAACGAGAGCGCATAAACACGACATCTAATTTCCCGTAAATGCCACAGTATGCAGCCATCCGCGCACGCGTTCCCATTTCAATCTGGCCTCACAATATATACATATATACAGGCGCAAATTTTTAACTAGCCGCGGCAGTGTGTCGCTGCGGTCTGGGTCTCAATGGCGTCGCGACCGCCGTTTACGAGGATCTGGCTCGTAAAGTCGCTTTATACACCATAGCGCGATTCCCACCCCTTCTCTCTCTTTCTCTCTTTCTCTTTCTCTGCATCAAACTTCCATTCGTCGCTAGCGAAGCATTTGCATGTCATTTGAATCGAATTATATCGGATGTATGGGAGCCGGAGGCAAGGCACTACTCCTAGTCAAAGGAATGGCCTTTGAATGCATAAGTGATGCGCGTGCAGTTCTGCTAATAAAACGCAGGGGACTCGAGAAATTTGGCAGCTCGTCTCCAGATACGTACACTTGCTTTTGGCTGTTTGGGCTGATTTATGATAGTAGATTCTGCCATTATATATCGTACGCTGTTGATTGAGTGCTCAACTCTGATGGTATATATATAAGTTGTTTTTTCTATACTTGTGATGAATGGATATTTAAAACTTTTATTGTTTTTTTACTTTTGGCCTGTGTCTACTATATTAGCGGTTAAAAATTAAATATTGTATTTTAATAATTCGATGGTATATAATATTTCGTTGCCAGTTATACGTAATCAGCAATTAATATATTTTATTATATATATATCATTCAAAGTATATACTCCAGCGGTATAACATCCGCATAATTACGTCGACGCATTATTTTGATATAAAATATACGTAATCATCAATTAATATATTTTATTATATATATATCATTCAAAGTATATACTCCAGCGGTACAACATTCGCATAATTACGTCGACGCATTTTGATATAAAAAGTGGACTTGCTTATGATTCTGTTTATAATTTCTGCTTGCAGACGAACGATGAGCTAGTCGAGGTTACAGAGGGTTCCGGCTGCATCTAGCTCTCACACCCTCGACTTCTCGAAAGGAACAGGGCTATGCTCGACTACCCGACAAAGACCAGTAGCAGCAGTAGCAGCAGCAGCATGTCGTTTCTTTTTTCCCGCGGACCCCCGCGCAGGGGCCCGATACTCTGCGTGATAGCCCTGCTTTTCCTGCTCGTGCTCTATCAGCTAGGTATCATCTGCAGCGCGCCCAAGGAGCCCACCGCCGTTATGGTCGCCAAGGAGGTGAGAGAAGCTTTTTTTTCATACTTTTTACAGGCGGTCCAATTAAAGGACGATCGATTTGACAAACAGTTCGGTGATGAGATTTCTTATAAATGAAAAAATATATATCATATTAGTATAGACGTTATATGAACGCGCTGAAAAGTAGATTCGAGGCAATATTTTTGTGTATAGGTACATACTCGGGGGGTGACGGCCGCCAATATTTGCTCTCAAAAAGTAAAGCTTGACGCGAAATATGCGAGGTATTGACTTTATATTTCATTTTCCGCAAACCTTCAGTGCCTTTTTTTGCGGAAAGCTTTTTAATATCTAGCGCGGCTCCGCATATGTATATATATAATAGAAATACACGAGAGAATCTAAACCTCAGGATAATGGAAGAAATGCGCAGTATTATATACGCTATCTCACTCTCAGCATCGCGCCTAATGGATTTCCATGGATGAGTCGAGTGAATAATTGCCGCGAGAGAAAATAATAGTCCCGTCGTTAGTCAGCCAGTTACCTTTCCGGCTCGGATTAAACGCTCGAAACAAAGACGATTGTAAAAATCCCAATCGGAGAGGGCTGTGTAATTCGTATAGATCGAGAAGCGCGACGACGACGTCGTAATCGTTCTCCTTCCGCGTCGATAGCCTAAGCCGCGCCGGGCTTGTCGGAGTCCCTCTGGTAAGCCAGAGGGATGGGAAAAGCCGAGCGCGAGAAGCGACGACGGCTACAGTTCCCTTTCTTTTTCCGGGCTTTTAGATGCTCTCAATATCAGCTTCCTTTGAAAAGGCTGATTGCCGGAGACGCGCGGCAGTCGTCGGAAAAGTTCTGATACTGACATCAGTGCGCTAGTGCGAGAGACGTATAAACGAATATTTTAAGTAACTCGATCGATCATTTGAAGCTCGAATTTGGAATGTTAAATTCAGCTCCATCACCTGATATGCAATATCGGAAAAAAGCTCGATTAAAATTGCATTCCATCAAATCGAAATTTCCGGTGGGCTTCTCAATCTCGTGTAAGATTTTACACCAGCTACTCGAAGACAATAATCCTCGGGCCATTCGTCTCGCGGAGCTTTTTTCGTTCAGCTCGAATCGGAGGTGCGTCAGTCTTACGGGTCAAAGGTCTATGAACCTGGCTCGTTAAAGCCTTCCTTCGGCAGCGCGCGCGCGTTCTCTCTCCCGAGCTTTTTCCATTTTTCAAAGCAGCTGTGGCAGCGCAGCTTTGTTCACGGCGAAGAAGAAAAATTGCCCGCGTGTCCTTTAAAAAATTCAACGGCCACGAGCTTAATGAGCGCGTTATATATAGTTGCGTCCTCTTTTTCGCTTTGGTCTTGGCTGGGTCTTGACACGCAGCTCTCTGTTCGGCTAGATCGAATTTGAAGCTGAGGGACTCGGAAGGACGACGGGTGAAAGAGTGTCCGATTGTCTGCCGACTGAGAGTAGCTCGAGGGAGATGAAGAGGTCTCGTTACGAGTGTGCGGTCGTCTGGTTTTTTACCGCACTGTCCAACTGCTGCGGTGACGTTGATTTTGAACGATGAAAAAATATTATTTTCGTTGTTGGCAAAATATGATGAATGGATGCTATACGCACGCATATAATATACACATCAACGAAATTAATTGACAATTTATCAAAAACAAATGACGAGCCTGATGTAAAATTGATGATGGAACGATGGACGCGTTTCAACATAACGATCCGTTACACGCCTATATTCCGAGCAATAAACGTCAAAAGCTGGTAACAAACATTAATCAACGAGAAATTCCGCACTACTGCGGTACTACCGCAAAATCGCGAATATTATTTGCTCGCTTCAAAATCCCAAAAGGCAAAAAAAGAAAGCAACTCCCGTAGTCGAGCCTCGTCGAGTTCTACATCGTCAAATCCGAGCAAATGAAGCAGGAAAACTCTTGGCGTCTTTTCCTCTCTCGGAGGTTTTCTCGGCGCTGCTCTCTATTAGCGTGCTCGGCCGAGCGCAAAGTCTCCTACTGATTCCGCGCGCGCGTCTTAGTCCCGCAGGAATCGAGCTTTCTTCTTTTTTTTTGCCCTCGAGTTTATGACACTCGGAGCTATCCTGCGGACTAAGGGAGAAGCGAGAGTCAGCGACAATAAAACGCTCGAGGCATGTGTGTGGAGTGAACGACGATTTATTTCTTATTTAAGGGCTGTGACCGCAACGGCGTCTGACGATGGGAGATTTTTTAACGAGTTCACTTTCGGGGCTTTACTGCACGAGATTATATCAGTTTCTTTTTACAGTTATTATACCTATATTCTCTCGACTTTTTTATACGAAACAGCTCTCGTGCCTTTCCGATATAAAATTCTACTTATTGAGGGAAATCGATACGTTCTTTGCCTCGGTGCAACAGCATTTATATTTATATATATATAGGGAGACAGAAAAAAGCGCGCACAGCTATATAAGATTATGAAGTAGTCGCGACTGTACAAAAGCGAGCGCGCTATTTATCAAGCTTACAGATTTAACATCGTATTAAAAGTTTGCCTACAGAGCTGTGCGCTCGCGATTTATCGGAATTTCATTGGAGCGTATTTTATTGAGATTTTCGTTGCTGCGAAAAACAAAGCGATGGAAGAAAGAACGCAGAAGCAGAACGGAAATAAAGAGAGAGAGAGAGAGACTCGGCTACTCTTTGTTTGCAAGGCGGCCTAAATCGAATTCGCCAAAGATAAAAGTGCAGCAGAGGCTGCTAGCGTAGTGTAGTATCTATAGTAGTAGTATCGATTACCGATTCATTATTTACGTCAAGTCGCTGCAGCGCGTACCACCTCGTCGACGGAATGATCGATGCGATTTGCGCTGGGTACACATCACGCAGTAGCGGCGCACGGAACGCGCAATGGCAAAGCAAAGTGAACTGTCGCGCGAGAGGCTTGGTGATAAAAACTTCTTTTTTGTGTTAGGGGGAATCGACGTTTCGCCGATCGCATCCAGCACACGTTTAAAAAAAAAACAGGCGCGATAACACGGCTTGCAGTGACACGCGCTGTCTGACTTGGAGGTTTTATTTCAAGTTGCTTGATAGGTGATGGGGCTGTTCGAGATTTCAAGTTGAATACGGGAGTTTTTCAATGATCTTTCTGCGAATCTGTAATAAATGTACGTGTTTAGTTTGAGATTTGCTCACGAGGATAAGGAATCTAATAATGAGTAGAAAAGATATTAATGATGAACTATAAATAAACAGATGTTCTTTTTCGAATTGCCTTGTCATCTAATAAAATTTAAATGTTTAAATGATTCAATTAAAGCATAACGATTAAAACTACAACTTTGAATACCACACTGAATTGCTGTCTCAATTTCGTTATGAATTTTCGACCGAGTTCGTTACAGAACACAAATAAAACAGTACTCTCCGTATTCTTTTTCAATTAATCAAAGCCAGTTTGTTATAGATTCCGGTGGAGTCATTCAATTTCCAGAGTAAATAATAAAGAAACCAAACACTCCTAGTACACATTCGAAAAAAATATTTCCTCTTCACCCCAACAAAAAAAAGCTCTCGGCTGCTCAGCAACGAATCACCCCGTATCGAGCTCCTCGCCAAAAGCTCCGCATCGACGTGAAAAAATCGAGCAAACTGCAGAGTATAATACAGCCTAAACTTCCGACTCATACAAGCCCAAACGTATTCCGGATTCCGGTAAGCAAGACGCGCATTTTTCTTCGCCGTCGTGTCGCATTGTTCTCTCCGAAGCTGCGCATGCAGATGCATATACATACAGCCACCCACCCACACACACACATAACAAACGCTCTCGACTGCAGCAAAAGCTGCCTGCCTGCGGGGAAAATAAAAGCGAGGGACGGCCCTGCATAAATTTTGCCGCCTCGCGCGTGTCTCGTTTCGTGTTTCCCTCGTATATACGTATATAGAGCGTTGTCGCGCGCATACCTCTTCATTCGCGAAAATAAAAGCTCGCGCGCGCGCGCGCGCGACCTAGAAGAGGGCGTTAAGTGAAAAACGCTAATTGTAAAATATTTTCCACGGCGAGGGCGTTTTGTAGCCGGCGGCATTGTTGACGTTTTTGTAGTCTCTTTCGTAGCTCACGGCTATTTGCTTGGAATGTCTCTTGTGTAATGTATGCATATACGCGATGTTTAAGACAATTAGATGCGTTACCGCGCGTTTATTGTATAATGAGAATTATCACCGAGATACCGCACTGGTCAAGTCTTTTTCTGCTCGTTTAGCGCGAAATTCACGAGGGAAGTTGTCGCGCGCGCGCGCGCTTTGTTTCGTAGTTGAAAAGTTTTTGCTCGATAAGCGCGAGCAACTTCGAGGAGGGAATTTATATTCTTGAGTTGTATCTGTATACAAGCATTCGCCGAATGAATAACGAGGATCAGACACGACGAGTTTGAAAAATATTTTCTCAGATCACCGCGTGTTATATTCATAAAATAAGCGTGTTTATCTTATTATTATACCAGAGTTTCTAACCGATTTTCGACAAATCATCGCAGCAGCAGCTCTCGTAAACACCATAAGTCTTGTTTACAGTTAACATACATAACACGGAGCGAGCTCTATATTTGCATTGAAAGCATCAGCATATATACACCTCAACCGTTCCTTCATTTCTCAACCCAGTAACATTTCACCACGCAATTGTAGCAAAATTTCTGAAAACGAGAGCCAGTGCCAAAACACACGTGCGCGCACCAGTTACGCGTATGTGCACATCAGGCCGCAGTAACAAAGCTCAGCTCGAGAGGCGTGCGATTGTCGCGCAACTGTAGCACTGCACGAGACTTCCTACCCCTCTGAGCCCTGAAATATGAGCATCGATATATATACACATACAGAGAGCACAGGTAGCCCGTAGTCCCCCGCGGTAGAATGGCAGGCGTCACGCGGTAACCTGACAGGGCGCAAAGCGCGTTTCCTCGTCCCCGGTAGTAAATCCCAGCTGCGCCGGCGATGAGGAAAAGCTCGTAATACTCTGCGTCAGTCCGAATTCGATATTATTTTCGGATATTCGACGCCGCGGGCTTTCTGTACTACAGTATTATGTGCACTTATATATTCATGAATAATGTAATGTCTTACTAAACTCGGACGTTACTACTTGCACACACACACACACGCTTTCGAGTGCTGTTGTTCAAGCGTTTTTAAAAGCAATCGTCAAACGTACGTCTTCGTAAATAAAACACGAATCCCACCGAGGAGTTTTAGATTCAAACCTATCACTCAAGATGCAGCGCGTATCTCCGCGAACAGAGATAGGAAATCGTAAGGGTTGTAAAACGTTCTACGCGCATTCTGAACGACCAGGTAGTTCTCTTGGAAGAAAAAATCCCTGCCTACTCTCACTCATGTACGTTATAGGCTCGCATAAACGGCCCAGCAATTCCCCTCCGGAATCAGCCTTATCTCTCGCTAGCAGCTACTGCAGTAGCGCGTGATACAAGCGTCGTTCCGATAACGCGAGTATACCCCTCCTGCCATCGGTCTAATGATATATAATGGCTCGATCCACTCACTCACGCTATATATACCTACACTGCATACAGCCGAAGATCCCATTCGTAGATTTTCGCATCTGCGCAGACCCCTGAAATTTAATTTTACTCCGCGGGCGAACTGTGTTATATACAGTACGAAAAAGCAAGAATGTTTCTCCTCTTTTTTTTCTACTTTTATTGCGAGAAAAACAGCTTTTACGCGGCTGAAAAGCGAGTAATTTTTACGAGAAGCGTATATACGCGATGGATTAGCACTCGTATAGAGGTAGGTTGGCTGAATGGATAGGCGTTTTCCGTGCTGAAGGGATAAACTCGTAAGAGCACTGAGTGATGGGATTTTTTTTGCCGGGAAATGCAGCAGGGAGTTGCTTTACTCTCGATTTTATTTTTTACTTTAACGACGCGTTTATGTCTTGCGCGCAGGGATAATGCGATAGCAGTAAAAGTCGTTTTCTGTGTACTCTTTTGCAGAGTTTATATATATACACGTACTTTCGATGTAGAGATATATAGCATTTAATACGGCTTAATACTAAAGATTATGAATAAATTACTAACTTACACGGAATGCTTGCTTTTCTCTCTCTCTCACGCAGATCTCGGCGAAGCCAACGACGACGTGGCCGTGGTGGCTTCAGCTAGACTATCGTCGATTCTTCGTAGGTTTCTTATATTTCTCTTTAGCTCGATTTTGCTATTCTTTTTTTGTTCTATAAATACTAATACCTCGTAGCGAATGTGCTCGCGCCACTAGCGATTGCATTTTTTACTCCGTAGATATTACACCTATAGAATGTTGAACGATTGTGTACAAACGTCGATTTTTCTGCTTCATGTCGAGAGCTATCAAAAAGCGACTATTATATATAGATACTGCAGCGCTCCGTAGAATTTCTTTGTACTTCGTTTGATGCATCTGTTTTATAGATAGAAACATCCACTATGTACCAAAAAAAAGGTCAATGTTTTTGCGTATATTCATATATCGAGAGCGAACGTTTGAAAATTTAATATCCGCGTACAGCTGTACATATATATGCGCAGCTGAAAGTTACGCCGAAACATACACAAAAACATTTACAGTCATGCACACGTCATATTTATTTATCCTCACCTTGCATCACACACAGACTGCGCAGATTTAACTTTTTTCATTTTTTATTTTCAGAAATACGTAGTCGGCCCAAACGATCAAAAGGTGTACCCTTACGATCGCAACATGCCGCTGATATTCATCGGTGGAGTACCTCGATCGGGAACGACGCTCATGCGTGCTATGATGGACGCGCATCCGGAAGTCAGGTTCGTAATACACTCAAGATATATTTTTTTTTTTTTTCTTACTTCCAACGCTCGAACTCAATCGCTTGTCGGAAACGAAGCAAGTCGCTCGTGAAATTGAATATATCGTGCAATTTGCTGAAGTACCAATTTGGCAAATATCGATTATGCTCGTAACTCTAAAGCTATTACTGTATATATACGTATATAACACAATTTTTATCGCTTCTGCAAACTTTTCACGAGGCTCGCCGCGACAACGAACTCGCAGTTATATACGTTTCCTATTTACGAGCACTAGAGAGAGTGCGCGGTTAAACCAGCCGCGCGCGAATTAGAGCCTTCGACGTCAATCAAATGCACACGAGACCGAATCGATTAACTCTCGGGGATATACGCTCAAGAACTAACTACTGCGCTCCTCCATTCGGCCGATTGAGCAGACGGCGAAATTTGGCGGATCCGTCTGCTGCGGGTTTTTTTTTGGAGATTTTTTTTAGATTCTGCTGTTTGTCGGTAATATTATATATTTCACGCGCGTGAATTGGGTAGAGATTCTTGTAAAACTCGAATATTCTATGAATTTCCAGCTTAACAGTATTTCGAATAAAATATATTTCGCTGTGTTATACAAAGAGGTTTCTGTTTCGAAATTGGAGATGCGATTTCGTTGAAAAATAAATGATGTATGTATTTCGGGATCGAAAGTAAATATCTCACTTTGTTCTCCACATCTGCGTTGCTAATGGGGTTCTATTTATACACGAAATTTTAGTAGCATCCCAGTATAGTGTCGAGATTTGCATATATATAATAGATATACATCTCGATACTATAAATGAAATAAATTCTATGTATATAATTCTACGAACGAGCACAGTTTCATCGATTACCTGAATTGCAGATGCGGCCAAGAGACGAGAATAATTCCTCGTATTCTTCAAATGCGGTCACATTGGCTAAAATCGGAGCGCGAGAGCGTCCGCCTCGAAGAAGCAGGCGTGTCCAAAGAGGTGCGTATTATAAATTATTACACGGCTACTATAAGATCAATACCTCGGAAAACGTTCCATCTCACACACGTACACATATTCCATTAAACGTCCCGTCACACGTCCAACTCCATTACGATAAGGCACTCGATAATCGAGCTACATCCTGGCCCTATATATACTGTATACTGCACAAGACAGTAATACGCACTTGACGCTTGGATTAACGCTCGTGTACAATTACATTGGCCTATTATATCATCAGGTGATGGACAGTGCCATAGCAGCGTTTTGTCTGGAAGTGATCGCGAGGCACGGCGAACCTGCGCCACGACTCTGCAACAAGGACCCACTGACCCTCAAGATGGGCTCCTACGTGCTCGACCTCTTTCCCAACGCCAAGTTTATATTCATGATTCGCGACGGTCGCGCGACCGTTCACTCCATCATATCGAGAAAGGTGTGTATATCTATATATCACTGTTTTTACATATATAGTGCGATAGCCCTTTTTTTCATCGATTCCGGCATCGTTAGCGGTCTGTGAATGCCTTTGAGTCATGTGCATCCGCTGGCGTGTATCGCTTTCATGCGGATTTATCGTAAAATAATCTTTTTTTTCGCGAGAATTTTTCAGGTCACCGCTTTGCGAGAAATATTTTTTGAAATTCCGATCGCCGTGCTCGATATATAACGGCGCGAGCTTTGACATTTCCCCTTTGTTCCCCTGCTTTATATCGATATTCGGCACTGCAGTTGTAATTACACGCGAATTCGAACAAAAACCAATTTTCAATCAATAACTATATATCTAATCCACGTATCTGTCACCAGGTAACCATAACGGGCTTCGATCTGACGTCGTACCGGCAGTGTATGATCAAGTGGAACCAGGCTATTACGATGATGTACAAGCAGTGTAAGGACGTGGGTCCGGAGCGCTGTTTGATGGTACCGTACGAACAGCTGGTGCTGCATCCGCGCGAATGGATGCAGAAGATCCTGCTCTATCTTGACGTTCCCTGGAACGAGTCCGTCCTCCATCACGAGGAGTTCATCAATAAACCCGGCGGTGTTCCTCTCAGCAAGTGCGTGTATACATATATAAAACTGATTTTTTTTTCTACTCAAAACTTATTCATAGCTATACGTGTGCGCGCGTGTACAACATTATTCGAGCTTTAATTACTCCGAGAGCGCTGCGAATGTAATCTCGAAGATACGCGAGCGAGAATGATAAAGTTGAAGAAGCAATTCCGTCGTTGACGGAGAGGAGCCGGAGTTATTAACGCTTCTTGATGTCGAAACTTGATCGCGTGTCTTAATAAACGCGGCGCGCGACACGTCTTGTTGGAGATAAAATCGTGCTTCGCTGTTCTATGGGGTCTTCGCGTGACGTCGAGCTCTATTATTATGAGCAACTTGTTGATGACCGAAAAGAGCGTTTTAAATGACAAAATGAGTTCTCGTTTAAATAGATTGTGCTTTGTGTAGAGGAGAGTGTGTGCCCAGTATGGTTATTTTTGCGTTCCCGGATACGTGCAGCAACAATAGTAGAACTTACCAATGTGATTTGACATACTTTTATATTTTATTGAATATATTGCGTGCCCGATATTTTCAATTTACTACAGCAAAAGTTACAAAACAAAGGAGTAAAATAAAGAAAATTGATCGCATTGCCGCTATAGAGATTGGTATCGATAGTGGGAACAGCTTTTTGATGTGTCGTAAAATACAAGTGTTACATTTATGCATTAGATAACTTTTTTAAATGTCGACTAACACCAATTTTTTCTACTACCGAAACGCTAACATGGCTATGGATTAACTGGGCGACTCTCCCCTACGTTTTATGTAACAAGTTTTGAGATAAGTTTCTTCAGTAAAATGAGTGGATGGATTTCGAAGCCATGCTTTGTCTTATCGTGGCGTAAATTGATAGGTGGGCAGGGGGAAAACAAAGATAAACGAGTTCTTAATCAGGGTATTGAATGAAAAGCTCGAGTTACCACTTTACGGGAAAGAAGGATCTAAGAGCTGAAGACTTGTAGCCTCTCCTTGACACACTTAAAGCTCGCTTCTCGTTTCCTATATTTATGTGGTAAAATCAGTAATTTTATAAAGCACGATCATCCACGATTATGTAGTATGATTGCGAGAAAATTCTTGCGGTTACTGAAATGTCTAACAATGATAACTTTTTAGCAACGACAATTAAAAACAAGATTCTATATTCTAGAGAGGAACATTCAAAAAACGAATCTCTTAAATTTGCATGTTCATCCATCCGATTGCTATAGTTTAAGGAGTATTTCGTAGTGCTCGACCTATCCCTATGTATACATTATATTAAAGGCGTTGGATTATGCAAACAGCTAAATGTGCTCATTTTACAGGGTGGAACGTTCGTCGGATCAGGTGATTAAGCCAGTGAATCTGGAGGCGCTAACCAAGTGGGTCGGTAACATCCCGGAGGACGTAGTGCGTGACATGGCCGAAATAGCTCCTATGCTCTCGGTCCTCAATTACGATCCCTACGCCAACCCGCCCAACTACGGGGCGCCCGACAAGGTCGTCAGCGACAACACGAGAAAGTAAGTCCGAGCGCACTTTTGGACTCGTTTCCACTTAAACGATATGCATTCTGGAAGTATCAACAAACAAACTAATTAACCTTTTGCTATACAACAGAGTCCTGACGAATGGCCAGGTCTGGGAGGAAATGGCTCGCGAGCTCGAGCTCGAGAAGACATCGACGCACGCGTCAGAGGCCAACAACAGCGGAACAGACGCGTGACCTCCGTCCTCTTCGCTCGTCGATCTGTCCAGGTTGTACAATACCCACGCCTCCGGCCACGTCTAACGAGGAGATCAGTTGCCTGTTATATGGGGAAAACTGCAGCGTAAGACTTCCTCTTTATCTGCTGCGCCCTTTCAAAGCCCAGCTCACCGGAGGAGGATGTGTAATGAGACGTTTGCGCCCCTGATGTATGTGTATGTACGTTCGCGTGCGTGAGGACGGCTGCCGTAGAAGCTGTGACTGACACTGATGCGTGAAAGCGAGCTTGTTTTTCTTTTTTATCTTTCGTCCTTTGGAACTCGGTCTCCTTGTGAAAGAGAGCGATTATCGGCGTATCGGTGGGTTGTAGCCGTAGTTGAAACTTATTTTCTACATTGTTTGTATCTAGGAAGCGACAGATGCAGGTACTATTATTGTTGATAAGTCGACTGTGCGGAAAGCGCGATTGTAACGATTGTACCGTTACGAGATATTCTAAAAGTCAGTTATTTGACACACCTACGTAGGGCATTCCTTCAAACGTATCGTCGCGATTGCGTTCACTCGTGTGCATTTTGTAATTGTTTGATTTGCGAAAATACTGTATACTAATTGAATGAGGAGTTTTGCGATCGAAATTATTTGACATTCCACGGAAATAAAACTTGTTCGTTGAATATAGTAGACTAATTAAGTATCGACATTCCGATAAAATTCTCGAATAGATAGACAGGTTAGATGATAAGCAGGCATCTGAGACGAGAGATAATGAAATAAACGAGGATATGCCCAGTCGGCAGAAAAAACGCCAGCTACGCGATCCTCTTTCGCAAGGAGCAAAGGAGGCGGTGCCGCGCCCTTCCAAAGAATAAAAAAAGAGACTTTCGGCTCGCAAGAGCGTTATGCCGATTGCCCCCGTATGTGTTCAGTCTGTTCACATCTCGATATATACGATATATTGCACACGCGCGCGCAGAGATATATTCATCCGCCCAGAGCGGAACGTGCTGACGACTGTGGTCGTGGCGCGCATGATTGCCTGCCTGCAGCGATTGCACTATGTAATGCTACTTCTCGAGTGATTTGACCCTTTCGGGCTTCGTTTTACTTGTCATCTTAGTTTTTTATTTATTTTTAGTATTTCAAAAGACGCAATCATTTTAGTCAAAGTGTTTCAAAGATCTGTGGAAAGAATATATTAGGTTTTTTTTTAATTAATTAGTGTGTTCTTTGTTTGAAAAACTATTAGCGCGTAAGAGACTAGTGCAATGTATGAAATCGATTAATTTTATTGCAATATGAAAACTTGATTTAGGTATTCTAACTTCTCGTAAAGGGTTATTACGCTCTTTGAAGTGAAAAGAAAATTTCGTACCATATTAAATGCTTAGTTTGAAACGTTGAGAAATTGATAAAATCATTAGTATAAGAAAAATTACCTCTTAGATATTTTTTTTTTTTCACTAGACTTAAAAAATATTACGATTGATTATTCACTAAGTTGTTTGTGTAAATTGCACTTTAAATATAGGAATAAGATCTTGTTATTGATAGAAATCCGGCATTTTTAATACAATGTATGTACAGTACGGTTCATCCGATTATAAAGTATATTATTTTTTTAGCAATGAAACCCTAACTATTATTGGCTGTTTTAAATAGGCAACTACGAAAACTGTGCTTAAAAATGACATTGCTACCACGTACACATTGACCATTCTCGAATCGAAACTTGGTTAAAAATATGATTAACGAAAGCCGGTAAATTGCACGGCCGTCAGTGTTATTGGGAGAAACGCATAAACTTTATTTAATCTATATCGACAGGTAGCAGCGAATCGTTTGTAATATAGCAAGCTATTAGAATACTTTTATCGAGACAGCTAAACAAATTTAATATCTGCTAATCGTTATAACTGACAGGGAGATCCGAAAATCAAGCGACACGTAGGATGAAAAACTTAAAAAAAAAAAATAAAAAATAATTCGTTCTGCAAACGAAAGATAAAAAGAGGCTAAGTGCATTCTTAAGTAATTTATTATTGTACGATTTGTCTTGCAGCTTCATTAAATGGTGCTAATTAAATTTGTTTCGGTTTAATATGATGACGATGTAATAGAAGAACTATACCGTGTAATGTCTAAAATTTGAGTAAAACTTTCATCTTGAAAGTTCATTAAGATAATGAACAACTTCGTTATTAAAAAGTTAAAAATAAAGCGTTAACATCCAATGTAAACGTAAGTCTCTATATGCACAAAAAAGTTCTAACTTATAAACACACAGAATCGGGGGGAACGCATATGAATCTCATAACTATGTGTGACTGAGTGTGTCTGTCTGAGATCAGAAATATAACTGAAACGTGTTTAAACAGTCTTGTTTCATAGGATATTACAATGCACACTAAAGCAGTACTAACAAACTTTGTCTAAATGTTATCATTTTCATGATTATCTTCTCATATTTTGTATACTTAAGTTTCAATAAACTTCGCGCTGTCGACGATCCTTACCATACAACATATTTTGATAAACGGCCAGTGATATATGCTTCGTGACTATATGCACAAGTTCCTTTCGATGAACAGAATTTTTATTATTAATTTATATTTATCTTTCTGGGATAATTTTACATTTGGCGTTTATAATTTTACAAGGGAATATTTCGTGAAAGATATATGAAACACAATATATTACCATACATATAGAATACTTCTTAAAATAAACAAAAAATGATGAAGACGTTTAATGAATTCAGAAAAATGATTAGGTTTTAAAGAAATATATTGAGCTTGAAATGGTGTGTGAATTCTCTTGTGTTATACAGAAATAGTTGTAATAATGGAAAAATGAAATATTTCGAACATACTATTTTTAAAATATTTGTAAAGGCTTCCAAAAAAACTACGAAGAATTTTTTACCTGAAGAAATCGAACTATCGATTCTGCCATACATTTGACATCATTTTACATGTAAACTTAAGTTTGCCTAATACGGTCGTAATAAAAGAAACTTAAACTTATTCACTATAACCATTATTCGTTTTTTTTGTAAGCTGCAATTTTGTCTTTTTAAGATGATAAGGCGAAGGGATGTAGAACGCTGTCGATATTCACAAGATATAAATGTAATTGTAATGCGATTGTACAGAGGAAAGAAAATATTTGTAATATTGTCGTGCGTGATAAGAGAGCTCTATTGTCTCTTGCTGACCTGGGATTGTCTTAGTTAAAGTTACTTTATCGGCGAATATTTTATTCGTTTTTCTCCATGTTTATGTGGTTTAAGATGGAAGCATAATATACAAAATATACAGAACTTGTATAGTATTGACTACGCTTGGAAAGAAACGGTAAAATGTTCGTCAAATATCAGCTGATTGTGTTTTTAGAGCATAACGTGACATTACCCATTTGTCGGCAATGTTAATGTCTATCATATGTAAAATTAAAATTAAATTATTTTAATATTATGTATACGTCTTTTATTCTTGTCTTGTACTATAACATCAACAGAATTTCATATGATTGTCATTGTAAAATTTTAGATAAAGCAAGGAACTTACATATAAATAAGCTGTTAAATTTATAAAGCAAGTATAAGTATGCATACACTGTGCATCCGGGAGCATCGCAATTCTATTTACTTTAACGGACAAAGTTTTTATTTTTCAAAAAACCCCTAAGTTTTTTATATTTACCGATGTCAATTTCATTCTTAACACTAATCATTGCCTTCAGCATCGAAGTCTTGTGCTCAATAAAAAATAAAAAAAAAATAAACAATTACGTGGCAGCAATTTTGGCAAATTAAAAAATTTTATGTTTTTTCAGTTTGTTTATATAGAAAAATGTTATATTGACGGAGATAATCGGGGTTACTTTTGGAAGATGGACAACCTTGTTATCGGAATTATCTTCGAAGCGCAAATTACGCAACTTATAAGAATTGTCAAAGCATTACAAGGAATTATTTAAACTAATGCGGGGGTCTAGTATATGTCATATTTCAGCGCCAGCTCAATAACAATAACAAATGCATTAGTAACGAATCATTTCCTTACAACCATTATATCAGGTAAAATATCATAAAGAGCTATGTTGATCAAGTCCTCTTGTTTTAGCACAAAGTGATAGCGGGTTTCCGCGCGCTGAAAAGCTCGTAGTGTATGTCTTCGGCATATGCATGGAAAATCCTTTGAGATCGTGCTGCCAGAACTTGGGTTCGAAACAGGAATTCCACATGAGCGCGGCAACATCCTCGTGCTTTTTCGTGAGGAATTCGAAAGATGTGCAGGTCTCTTGTTGGGGCCGCTGGAGCTGCTCTCTTTTACTCTTCGTTTTTGTAAAGAATAAAACGTGTCTTTTAATTTTTTTCACTTTACCGGAAGACATTTTTTAATTTTGTAAATAATATAACGCGTCAATGAAAACAAAGTGTTTTATTCTGTGTTCATCGGAAAGATTTCAAGAATTTTTTTTCAATTTTGAGATATTTAACCAGTACTATACAAGCAATTTAGCGTTTTGGTAGATAAAGTATGTATTGCAATAAGCAACGATGCCGAGTGTTTTTCATTCAAAGTACAGTAAAACTCGTGTGATAATAGATTGTACAGAATTTAAAATGGAAGTTCCATCAAGTGTAAAAAATACGAGTAGTTTGTCATTCTAATTATAAATAATATATACTAAAATGTAATTTTAATGTCTTTAGGATTTATCAATATGCTGTAAATATTATTGTTGCCGAAATGCACACGTAGAGTACTATAGGTGCATGGAGTTAGCGATTGTTGGTAATGTAAGGCTGCTCTGATGTCAGGTCGGTAACAGGCATAAATCGATTTTTGAAATAAAAGGAATTTAAAAAGAATAAACGTTGAAATTCAACATTACAATTTAATTTTTAATCGTCGTAAAATTACATACATTTAAGAATTACCTTAAATGGCCATTATTCATTTACAATTATTTACAAATGAAAATAGAGAAATGTCTTGAATTAATAATTATAAACTAGAAATCACAATAAATTATTATTAATCATACTGACATAAATTTCAATCTTGATCTTTCTATTGTCCAATAATTGAAAGATAAAAATGCAGAGTATGTTTATTGATTCAATTGTTATTTCTAAAATAACAGAAAGAAGATAAATCTAGATTTATCTTTGGCAGTTTTCAGACTTGTATTGCACTATAACTTAACTTTCAAGTGAAATTATACACGCTATACTCAACAAATCTGTGACTAAAAACTTAATCATAATTTTTACATCAATATATTACAATACGGATACAAAATATGCGTTAAATCTTATAAAAAATCATAAAGATAAAAACTTAAAAAAAGAAATTTTTAATTTAATGATCTAGACGTATGAAATATCGATGATGTAAAAAATAATCACATTTAGTCATGTATAAAAGGAAAATCATTAAAAATAGTTTTATTTTAAATTTTGTATTTCGTTACTATATATGTATATGTTTATTTTCAATGGCGTTTTTAATCATCAAGAAATAATGATTATCATTTACGACCATTTTTGTTTTTGAAATATAACACTGAAAGGGTCCGGATATTTATTATAATTTATATACATGTACCAGACATTGTATTTTTTTAATTCTCCAAACGTATACACGTACGTTTATAATAACATACAGCTTCTACACGTGCACCGAATTAATTGATACTAAAATGTCGGTAACGGAAGCACCTTCTCGAACAGTATTTATGTTTATAAAGATATAATTTTTCATATAATATATCTCTCTTTGAATACAGATAATTATAATGTTTGAAATTTCGTACAGCACGAAGTTCGATGCAACAAATAAAGGTGAATTTGTTCTTATCTACATTCATATATAACTATGACGGTTGACTTGCAATTTTTTAAATATTCTTAGCATCATTGCAAGTGTCATGAAAAAATAAATCTCGTATAGTTGTCAGTTTGAAATATCTTCCTATAAGCTGCACAAGAAAGAAATTACGTCGTCACTCAATATAATAAAGAATCATAAAAAATACATGTCTTAAGCCTACAAATTCATCTCGCTATATTACACAAAGACTATAAACAGCTTGCTTCTGCATTTCAAATCTGCAGACATTATTATAGAATGAACTTCAAAACCATTCTGTAGTTTCAAGCGTTTCTCGTCTCAGTCAACTGGTACTGCTCACTATTAGGATAATCACTGAGATCCAGTCAAGTAGTACACATCACGGCCAATCAGCCGTCTCCGGATTTAGCACACGAGTTTTCTTCCTCATCAACATCGAGAGTGAGTCTCTCCCGTGAAGACACACTCCGATTGACATCTGCCTCGATGACCAGCATCGATTCCGGCTGAGAAGTAGTTATCGTCATTCTCTCATCGTCGTCCTCGTCGTCACAGTCGACGAACTGAAGCGCAGCCTCGAATTCGTAGGTCTTTAGCTCCATCGTTGTCGAGGAGCCGTCCAACATCGTCGTCGCCGTCGTGGCGTTTGGTAGACTAGTTCCGTCGAGTTGCTGATTGACTATTATACTCGAGTTGCCGCAGACAGAATCAGAGGGACTGTCACCACTGCTGCTGCTCGCCGTTGTTCGACGGTTTTTACAGCCGAGGATCGAGACCGGGGACATGCTCGTCGAGGCTCGCTTGTTCGAGTTGTGGTTGTTGTTATTGTTTGAGCGGCTGGAATTTGTCGAGGCTGTCCTACCTTTGCTGCAATTCAGGCAGGTCATGAGAGTCACGGGTTATTCGTGTGTAGGTGCGGTTGATGATGGTTTTGTGTGGATTATGGTCTGTTGGGTGAAATGTCATTGTTTCTTGGATATAATTGCGTTTATTTTACGAAACTTCGTTTGCAGTGAGTCAATCTTGCTATTATAGTTTTTAGAACAGCTAGAGCAGCAAGTAACAAATTAGTTGGTATCATTAGAGAAGATTTTCACAAGAAATTGTTGTACAAGTTAATTGCAAGTACCGCTGTTCAAACAATAAAACAATGCGAACGAAGAATAATTTGCACACACTCTTATATACTACGAACTAAGAAAGCATTTTATGACCAGAGCGAGTGTTTAACGAGAACAATTAGATAAGTGACTAAATTAAGTATGTATAAATTTTGCAGACTAAACAAACAAAGAAACTCACTTTATGGAACCTTTTGGCGATCCAGCAGCCATGACCTGCATGTCCCGCATTCTTGACTCGTGAAGTTGCCTCATAAGACTAGTATGTCTGCTGCTACCGCTACCACCTTGCAATAACTGTTGCTGTGATCCTGCCACGTGACCCCTCGATGCCAATCCTCGCTGGGATCCCATTAACGAGCCTGTAATGATTGCTTTATGAGTGAGATCCAAAACAACTTATACTTCCAATATTCAATTCAAACGATGAGAAAACAAAAGTATAGAACTAAAAATAATTGAAGCACGATGATTATCCATCAATATTATCAGAACAAAATTCATTTTTCACAAACCACCAACCTCTCGGTTCCTGAATTACACTGACGAGTCCTCCATGAGGTCCAATCACATCCTTCCCATCAGGCCTGCCTGGGAACAACATCCTGTGTATAAAACTCTTGAGCGCCGCCCTAAAATCCTTGAGATGATAGGCGTAGAGCAGAGGATTACCAGCGGAATTTAGGTGCGAAAGAATGATGCAGAAGTTGAGCAGGAACTCGCTGACCTCGCACTGAGGGCAAAAGGCCATGACGCAGTTGATGGTGTAAAGAGGAAACCAACAGACGATGAAAAAAGCGACGATGCGAGACAGATTTTGCGTGGCCTTGACCTCGCGTTTCTGCGCCGCACCGAGCAGACGCAGCATCGTGCCGTGTGTCTGGTTCTCTTTGCGTTTGCCTGGGTTCATCGTCACGATCTGCTGCAGCTGTGAAAATCAAAGAAAAATGATTGAGCAAGAAAACTGGGTCATATTGCTTTTTTTTGTTTCTGCGGGGGCGGCTTTTTCTTTTTCTAAAGTTTTTTAATACATCTTGTACATATACCGTCGCGCGACGACCTTAATCGAGGGACTACTTTATGTCGTTAGTATAAAAGGCGGTGCTTTGGTTTGGCGATTTACGGGAAAATTATTTAAATTTTAACTGTAGTGTGTCATACCCAGCGCTGTATAGAGACTTTGAAATTATTATATATACAGTTGTGCGACGACCGTAGGTTATAAATGAATTCAAACGATAGAAGCGCAGCCAGTATAAATGTACCGAAATTTAAATAGAAAATACGGAAACGATAATAGTCTACGATCTGTAAATAAGTGAAGCTTATAAATAATCCAATGGATTCAGGATGAAAAATAAAGCGTTTCTATCGTTTACACATGCGTTGCATATAAAGGTTTCACATCAGCCCAGTCACACACATGACGCTGTCGTATTAATAATTGAATTTATAACGTAAAAAACCAAGGCAGGATGTAAAATAAAGAAATGAAAAATATTAATTAAATCCAACAACGACTAAAAACGTCAGTGCCAGGCAAAAGGAATGTCAATGAAATGTACACGCCACACGCCATCCACTGCAACAACGTAATCGGAAATTAAATCAATTCGTGCTAGATTAGTGATAAAAAAATGTAGGTATTTCCAGGCGTATAAATAGAAAAACTATTACCCTAATAACAAAACAAAACAAAAGTTCTCAAGAGTCCTCGATCCGACTGAAGAACACACAAGATAAGAAAAGAAAAAAAACTACTGACCTGCTTGACAACGACCCGATAGATGTGGGCGTAGAAGGCTGCTATGAGCAGCGCCGGAAAAATGATGGTGGCAAAGTAGAGGAAGACGAGGTAGTCGTAGTCCATGACCTCGGTGAAGATGCACTTCTCGTCGGACTTATGGCCGGCGTTCCAGCCCAGAAGCGGCAGGAAACCGACCAACGTTCCTGCCACCCAGCAGACACATATTATACCTGTAAGCAAGGAAAACGATTTTTAGAGAAAGAAGTAATAGGGTTTTTTTTTAAATTTAATTTAATAGTTCTTTTCTAATATTTATATTAAACACATATTTGTTTGTTTTTAAGTCGTAGGTGGTGCTTTAGCGAATTAAAGAGAAAAATGTATATTCAATGAACGTTAATCTGTAGAATCTTGATGCCTTCACATGGAACAAAATTATTTTAATGTTTCTCATAACTCGCAGTAAAGCATTCGTAGTCTAGTATAAGTACTGCCCGCTTAATTACTCCAATAATAAGGAAGAAATTAAAAGAACGACCACAGCGAATTAAGATTAGAGACTTAGTTCTGAGCTCATTCACTACAGTTAGGACTAACGTACGAAACTCGCTATATACACATATACACCAACTATTTATTTCACGAAACAGCTCTGTTTTATTGCATCCTAATTAGGCGTAATTTACTCGAGTAAACACACAGAGCTCCATTGCAATCGATATATCTTCTAAAGTGAATTGAGCGCAAACGTATGCAATTAGAACGAAGGAAGGGAAAAAAGTAATCTCATTTAGACGGAATTTTTCTCCGGCACGCTCGTTAAAGAAATCTACCATCTCAGCTGTACTATTTCGCTTGGCGTTCTTGAATTGATTTATAAAATCCACCCGATTCTCACGCACGCGGACAACAACAACAACAACAACACGATGATGTTTATGCAAAGTTGCATCAGGTGCCGTATAAAGAAAAACAATAAAATATCATTATGCAAGTCTGAAATAGGTAGGTATACACAATTCCACTTCCGCTCTCGTCAGACATTTTATACAGTACAGTCGGCTCCTCAATCTTCATTAGCATCCGCTCGAGCGCATTGTAGTAGAGAAAAATAAAAACAAGCCTATACACACCGTGGATCTAAATTTAAATCTGCTGCACTTTTTGCACGCGTATATTAAAGTATGTATATACTGCAACACCAACTGTCGGATGGAAAAGGGTCGCTTCCATCATATCGATTAGCCGTTACGACTTTTTTATTTTCCTCCGGCTTTCCCTGCCTCTTTTTCTCGTAATTAAAATCCAGTCGCAGCCACGCGACGACCACTGCATATCGCGCGAGCTTCACTGAAAGAGACGAGCGTCGAATTACCTTAATTACGTATTCCCTCTCTCGTATATAGCTATATAGTCATGGAGAAAACCTGACGAGGATCAATGAAATGGATCTGATGGATGTTTCTTTTTGTTTGTGACACAAGGCTGGTTATTGGGATTGATATAACCGTAAATTGAGGAAATTTCATTATGGTCGAGGGATTTGTGGGACGAAGGTTTGATTGAACCAATTGAGCAGCTCGTGCTCGAGATGCACTAATTGGAGAGATGCTTTTAACGGCGAAAAGAGAGTGGACGTGGAAAAAGTTTACCGTGGAGGCCCTTTGAGATTCAACTTTGTGTGTCTTCTTAATTTCATTGTTTCTCTCGGTTTGCGATGCGGAAAGGAAAACAAACAAACGCTTACATTCTTAAAAAGTTGAACGTGTGATTAAAAATGTGCTGAGGATATATTATTAGAAAACTTGAATCTTCGGTAGTCAAGTTCGATAACTGGTTAGTATTGTACACGAAACGAGATATATATCGAAGGATCGAGAGCAGCGATTGAAGGTACGAGGGAAATTATGGTAATAAGGTGCGATATATACCGAGTCACTTGACGGTAGTTGGCGAATGAAATTCGAATCTACATCCCGTTGGGAAATTGAATAGATGGAAATCGATATAGCTCTCTCTGGCTTACAGTAAGCGGAATCCCACTTTACGTGTGTTTTTTTTCTATTTATCTTTGTCGCGTCTTACTCAACTCGCTCTTTAATCTAGTGACGAGGCATTTTTTTCAAACCGCGAATCGCACCTTTAATGCAGCAGAAAATGCGTGAGAGTGTGCTTGCAGATTATTATCGCATCTGTATGATGAGCTTTATTAAAATTCTGGACTTGTTGTTAAAAATATCTACTTTGTATTCTTAGCGCTACAAATTATACCAGCTGAAAAAATTTAATAAAAGCTCAGATTGAAAAGCGTCAAATTAAAGCTTAACGTGTTTTTGATCGCGCAGCTGCCGGTCAAAGCGCATCTCGCAAACTTCCTTTCGTTCGCTTAAAACTTATAGAGAAGATTGCCTCAACTATTTCAATTTTTGAATTATATTCACCGCTTCACGATCCACGTGGCGTAGAGGAACATTCCCGAGAAATTATACTCCGCAGGCGGAAGCCAAACTTATTCCTACTCAATCGAAATCAATCAAAAGGCTGTCTCTTAAAATTAATTCGTGAAACGAACGAAGAAAAATGAATCGGCGGTCTTTCATTTATACTTACATACAGAAGCGTAATTACTTTTCGTGCGTTCTTACACCCTCGAGCGCCGTTTTATTAATATAAGGAGGCTGTAGAGCTGAAATAAGTAGTAGGAAAAGCAGCTCACGCGTCTGCTCTTGGTCTTCATTTTGCAATATGTCGAGGGGACTAATCCGATAATAAATTTTAGGTGACGGGAACGTGCGCCAACGTGTTCTCACTAGGCAAGAATGGACGGGAGAGATCTTTATACGGGTATAGACAGCTAGAAGTGAGTTATCGTGATTTTTCAAGACTTGAGATATCTTTGAGATTTTGACGTTGCTATTTTTAGAAAAAGTCATTATAGTATCATAATGTGATCCTATGTCAAGAGTGCAAAAATATAATTCACTCGCATCAAGGTTTCTCCAGTTCATCAAACACTTTTTAATATTTTTTTATTCTTTTTCAGAGAATCAGTAAAAAATAATAATTCTATCGGCTGCGTTTCAGACACGGAGTAGCGTGTATAAGAAACGTCATAAAGTAATTGAATAAGAGAAAGACGCAGTACTGGGCGAGACAGCGTCCGACAGGGTAGAGTACGCTAATAGCCGTCCGCCCTAAAAATCGGCAAGAGACAGACCAAGGATGATTGGGACCTGTAGAACGAAGGAATTGATCAGGCCGTTCATAAAGCGTGTAATAAAAGAATGCCGCTGGGATAGGCACACGCTAGTAAACACTGGAGTTTTCCAGGCCGCTCATGGAGCGCTTCGCCCGTACAATAGCAGGAAATAAATATGACGCTTGCTTGGAATTGCGTAAGTAACTCAAAGAAAATGTGAAATGTTGTTTAGGAATATTTATAATTTCGAGCGACCTACATGAGGATATTGTAACGAGTAGAGCGTAAAATTCTGTGACCTACAAGAAAGCATTGTAACGTAGCACCTCGTACACATATGTGCCCTCTTAATCACATTTCCCTCGCAATATGCGCGGACGCCGAGAGAAGCGACCCGCGAGTGTGACGCCGGATAGCTCGTTGGAGACTCCGCGGGGCTTGTATACCTCACGAGTGCTTTGACTTGCCCCCGCCTAATGCTCGAGAGTCCCGCGAGGCTTTACACCTCACAAGCCGCTCCCGGCGTCCAATGCACGCCATTCCCGGCGTCACGATAAGGGCGCGATTACTTAGAAGCGCACCGTAGCTCCAGTGGCGTCCGGAGGACGCGAGGAGGGCAACGTAAGCGCTGGAGAGAGGGGGTCAGGAAGCAAGGCCCGAGTACGAAAGCCTATCAAACCTCCCACTTATCTTTGGAGAGAGGGAGGGGGGAGGTCCGGGCCTGAGTAAGTGGGGGCAGCTCGGCGGAGGACTTCGTCGAACTCTTCACGTCGGCTCGAGCGTTCAAATCGATAGGTTTAGCTTAAGTGCGAGACATAGTATAATACTGCGCGTTAGAAACGTTAGCATTATTATTTCGATAGTTGAATTTCTAAGAGACTTATAAACGGGAGTACATTTTCAAAATTTGTAATCAGAGAGAAGTCATAAACTATCTCCTTCAAGCCCACAATCTGACCGATCCCACATGTATATAAAATGCACACTCACCTATAGCAGTCTTAGTTCGTACCGTCCTGGAGTATCCCATAGGATGGAGTATAGCCCAGTACCTGTCGATGGACACGGCAACCAGGCAAAAAATACTGATGGTACACAGCACGATTAAAACCGAGACGGTAAAGAGACATGCGTGTAGATTCGTGGGCAGTCCAATGCTCGCCAATATGGCAAACGGTATGGCAAACAGTCCGACTAGGAGATCGGCGGTCGCCAAGGAGATGATGTAGTAATTGGTGCGTCGTCGGAGTTTTCGTTCCTTGGCGAAGACGAGGATGACGAGGCCATTGCCGAGGACAGCGCAGACAGCGACGAGGATCTCGCAAACGGCATAGGGCAGGTTCAATTCGGCGCCCGCCGGACCTGCCGTCACGTTGTAGTCCAAACTCGGGTCTTCCGGACTCAGGCCGATAGACATAATGATGATCGGACTGATGATGGACTCGGTAGAGACGGCGCAACTGGTGAGCCGCGCGCATAATTTGCCGATCCGAGATGGAGAACGGTTTGGATGACGTGAGGGATTATCGACGGAAATTTAGCTGGGTATGGTTGAATTGGTAATCAACGGGCCCTGACTTGAGGCCCGTTTTGCTGAGGTTTCTCGATCCATTGTTATTGATCTGTTAACAAAAGAGAAATGTTTGATTGATTTGTAGTCTAAAGTTATTTGAATTATATTTTCAATATTAAATGCATCACATAAATCATTTGATTTAGAACCGATTATATTGACAATAAAAGAATTGTTATAGTTCTAACCATTATTATTTTTCCTTGCACAAGATTTAATATTGGAGAAATATATTATCACCCTTTGTCATGAACGTGATTCACAGTTGCTTTATGGTTGAAATTCACGTAAATAAAGCTCTAAATCATTCTCTTCTAAAGCAAATATGCCCTAAAAATCGTGCAAAACACTGTCGCAATCACTATGAGTATAGCACTTAGGAATAGGAAAATAAACCAACCAATTCTTTTTCTTGAACACCCTTTCAGCCCTGGCTTCGGGATAGCTATAAAGACGGCGAGCTCCAGAATATTGACGACGTGGATCAGGCGCTTTACAGTTAGACTGATGAAGGCTGCCCCCGGTGATCTTGTTCGGCTGGTTAATTCTGAAACGGAAGAGGGCATTACTTGCCGTATCTTTTTTATTTTTAAGAGCGAGAGTTTTAAATAGATGGTATGCTAATTTATGCCCGACTCCTACGACAGCGACGTAGCAGTCGTGCTTGAGAGGTATTTATTTCGTCGGCTAATTCAAGAGAGAGAGAGATATCTAGGAATGCAGTGGATCTTATAAGGCTGGAATTTTTTTTGTACACTTTTACTCGAGTGACTGCACTTTTTGTGAATTATTATTCAGACTTTTTTCATGATGGTTATTGAAACGTGTATTTTTTGTTTAATGTTCGTATATACTGACGCTTTAATTACAATTGAAAGAATTGTTATTCATTTATATAGCGTTATTTCAAAAGCTAGTATATATTTATACACAAACTGCGAGAGCTTAGCACGATACTACTTAACAATTTCCGAAGCTTCCCACACGTGCACCATATATATCAATCACCGCCGATGTGATTTGAAACTGTGCCAAAACTTGATGTAAAAATCCGTCATTTCGTCTGAATCGATTGAAAAGCACATTACATTCACCGAAACACAAAACACGACTAAAACAAATAAACAGATGACATAAGCCTCCAAAGAATTCAAAGCACACGCTCACTATAATCACTTACAAAATCACATTCCCAAAAAAAAGTTTCGTCCCGATATAATACATAAAAGATCAAGTCGCTTCACAGACGGTTTCACAGATGCAATCCTATAACAGGACGAAATAAAAAGCGCGAAACACGAGCGAACAGTACGAACATCCCTTCGCTGCAGCCAATAAGCGCCAGTCGATCGAGTTTTCGAGACACGTTGCCACACCGTAAATTCCCGTCTCGTCGCATCGACAGCATCTCTCTCCCTCTGCACACGTATAATTTTCACCAGCCGAGAAAAATGCAAACCGCTCTCAGCCGAACGGTATATATACGTATATATGACTGCTGTTGTCGCAGTTTGCACTGGATCTGGGGGGGTATGTGCGTCAGAGGGTAAATAAGAAGCTGCGGAGTTCTGGTGACGCGGAATAAATGTGACTACGTTTTGCTACTGATGCATGAGGATATATAGATACGTAGTGAAGATTCTTTGGGCGAATTTTTCGATATATGAGCTTTCGGAGCTTTATTAACCGTATAAAGTCGAGAGAGAGAGAGTTTTGAAATCTCGCGCCAAGTAAGCAATGCGATACCGAATAGTTCTGAGAAAAGAAGAAACTTTGGGTGTATTTATGTTCGCTGGGTGTAGTTTGAGACTGATTTGCTGCGAGTATATATACGTATATGCAATTTCGAAACAGACCTGCGTCCATTTGCAGGATTCCAAGTCAATTACAGATAGTCCGGGGAGGGATAAGCTCGCCGAGAGAGAGAACTGCCTGCGTCATATACGTGTGTTGTATTGACCGTACTTCAATGAAAATAAACGTTCTCTTGGAACAAAACGTTCGTATTTATATACCTTGTTTGGCGATATATAATACGAACCCAACGGATTCACCGGTAGACTCCGCTATACCATCGTCTTGAGCAACGAATCTCAGTAGATTCGCCAAGGCTCATCCTTCCAGGATCATTTATCGACTTGTAATCCTACGACAGGCTATAGCAGCGAAAGCTCAAAATAACGAATAGACCGTAGGGATTTTGGAACCAAAAAAAAGCCGACAAATCAGAGGCCTGCCTCTATGTAGGTTCCAAATTGACAATAGTGATTTACGGTGCTTGATGTCCTACGCTGTATATAACAATATTGGAAAACCTGTAGCCTCGATTCATATTCATTTCTACCTTCGTCTTCAGCTACATTTACACAATTTCAATTTCGGATCCCAGTATAAGGTAGCTGGGAAAACGAGCTTTCCCAGAAGCCAAAACACAAGTACCTATATATAGGCTATATATACGTAGGCGGCTGAACATTAGAGCGCATATAAGGCAAGTCGGTCACGCGCTACGGAAACGTGATCCCAGGAAGTCGTGTCCTCGGAAATTTCGCGCCCCCGATGATTTCGAGGCCCCGTGTACGATTATCCCCTTTGTCGAGTCGCTCCACGTTCAACCGCACGACTGCTGCTACTGCTGCTGCTCCCGACGACTCGTTAGCCGCACTTGGATCGTTCGTTCTCTACTCGTGCGCTCTGTGTTTTCGCCTATAATATACGATGTGTCTGTTGCCGATGGCGCTAAGTATATATGTACCTTTTCTTTCTTTCTCTCGAGGCTGTTTTTACGGGGTCGATTTTGCGCTTTTTGGCACAAAACTCTAGTCATATATAGCACGCCTGTGTGGGAATAATGGACAAGAGAGAGGTGATATAATTATATGAGGACGTGTGTTCGAGGTGCCTGTAATATATGGCTTGATTTTATCGGGGCAGCTTTTCAAGTTTTTGTTGGATAGATAACGAACAAACGATAAATCAGCTAATGATATAGTCAATATTTTTGTCTTCTTGCCTGACAAAAGCAATATTGCTGTTACCGCGATGCTTAATTCAGGATATACGGAAAAGTCATCTATAGTCGATCCTTATGATAGCACGACGCTCTCGCGAAGGCAAGTGAATATTTACGTTTACTTATATAGAAGCGAAGGTGGTGCGATTATAGAATTTTAAGACAGTTTTGCGAAAGAAAAAAAAATAAGAACAATCTTGTCATACGCGAGTGTATTATAGTGTAAGGTATATATACGACTGGCCATTCCATAGTTCGCAATAAAGTAAAAAAAAGGCCATATTCGTCCAAGGTTTGCGCGCTGCAAGCTCTCGCGCCGTAAAACCAATATTATCAGTAAAGTAAAGAAGAAATATACTCGGCCGTTTAATAAACCCCTCAAAATACGCTTCGTCCACGCGCATAACTCGTCTCTGCCGTTTGCTACTCCTGCACTTCCCTTATCTCTCTTTCTACCAGTATAGCATATAGTATACACCTATATACAGACTACGGAGGCCTTTCCACGGCAGATTAATCCTCCGCCAACAGACAAAGAGTCGAGTGGGGAAAGCCGGAAAAAGAGAGCGAAAAATGTTCGGCTGGTTTGAGCTCACACACACAGTGGTCATCTATTGCGTGCTTTTTGACGCTCGCCGAGGGCGTGTGCGACTACGTCGTCTCCCAAGGGTACACACACGTATACGGGCTAAAAATAGCGTTTTTATATGCTGCAGCGGTCTTTCTTTCCGGCGCGAGAGCTTTTTACATATCTATCCTCGGCTTTTTTCGGCTGAAACAGTGGACGAAGTCGGCGATTGTGGATTATCCTTATATAAGGCCACGTGTATTTTTTCTCTCAGAATCAGTGTGTATCTTTCATTTTTCCCGGCATATCTGGGCTATGTCCTTTTGGTCGCCGCAAGAGAAGATGAAAATTTGTTTCTTTTTTATAACGCCATATGAATAATTACACTGCGCGTTTTTACGTTCGACTAAAGCTCAAACTCTTTACTTTATCTTCAATCCCCGTTTCTCTCGAGCGGATTGAACGTATTATCGCTATACTATCGTCTTGAGCAACGAATAAGACTTTTCATCTAAGATCTTGTGCAACTTTGGCGAAGCTATAATTCTTCTGGTATATATATACACGTTAAAATCGTGGAAAATAATAAGTAAAACTTTAAATCCGCCAGTGCCGAGAGTTGTCGAGGGAGATAAAAACTTGACTTTTCAACACACACACACACACACACACACACACTTTCCTACTTGCCGACTTGATAAATTTTTAATCTTTCGGACCCATCCTCGAGCACAAAGGTTATTAAGGAAGAGAATTACCCGAGAGTGCGCGGGAAATTATCACGCTGACGATGATAAAGTCTTAATATCCTTTCCGCGCCATTTAATTATTCTCTCGTATCTATATAAATTATATCAAAATTGTGCATTTTTTTTCTATTTCGAATATAATTGTAAGTATAAATCTCGTCATATCGGGTATACACAATGTCACGGTTTAACGTACTGTGATTTCCGCGTGATTAGATATTTATTGCGGCGCAGTAGCTATCAGCGAGTGGAACTCACCCGCCGAATATAGATATATTTACGAATATACCGAAACTCGTTCAACAAATTCACGCGGCTCTGATGTCGCGTGAATTGTTTCGTGTGCTCAGCTATATAGATTACTGTGTTTCTCGATAACCGATATATTCACGCGCGATGTCGAAATACCACATCACACCGCGTTTTAACGTTATATCAAAAGAAGCCTATAAATAATCTCGGAACGTTTCCGCACTTTTTACGAAGTGAAAACGTGATCTGCGGGTGCCGAAACACGCGTCAAATATCGTTGGTTCTTCAATAATAATAAAAGTATAAACGCATCGCCGCAAGCTCACCTCGTTACGATACCTCAACTCTCGGATCGATTCACCGGAAGGGAAAATTCATTGTAAACGATTCGTATACCAGCACCGGTGGCGATAAATTTCCGCGGCAACTTATATATTCTCGAAAAACACAATCACGCAAGAAACAACGAGAAGCTCTCGTTTCATCACAATTTTCCCGCTCGCTCGCATATCGCAAATTGAAAAGTTGCTAACGCTCTGTTTCTCGCTAGTTTTCTGGAGAGGCTTTCAGCAGCACCTTCCCACATTTGATCGATCTTCCTGCAGCAATCGGACCTCGCACCCACGGAAATACACGCGATATACATTGTTTCGACATCATCTGGCGCACTTCCGCAACATCGCGCGCTCGAGGTGGAAAAATGTGTGTGTGTGTGTGTTCACGCGACTATCTCTCTGACACAAAAGATGCGACGAGTGCGTGGGTGATAGATATAATATATTATGTGTTTGTTGGATGGTCCACTGGTCATTAGACCCTAAAGACCCGTTGTTTCTTTTCTAATCTGCGACGACTTGCGCACGTGCCTTCGAATTATAGCCATGATACTTTTTCTTCTTCTACTTTCTGGCGTATAAGTTTTCGAGCGCTGTGACTTTTATCCTCTTTCACTATAGTCGTTCTTAATATATTGGAATTGTCTGTGTTATTGTGTCGTATAATATTAAATAGTGCGCTTGTGTGATTTATTTTTAAATTTGATAAATTAACTAGATCACAATAACGAACAGGTTATTTTAATCATCTATATTGTGAGAAGTGATAATATTCCCCGGAGGTCCGTTGGTTTAAAATAAATTTTTTGTTTTTAGCTTCCGTGTACTGCTTACCTCCTCTCCGTGTGAAAAAAAATCAATCAGTTATATTAGCGTAATATAAAGACCGACAAGCCGAGATTTCGATGCCGGATTGTATATAAAGATTATTGCGGTGACGTCAGTTCGGCACTACAGTCGGTATTCGTCATAAAAAAAACTACTTTTTTCACGTGTTCTTAGGTCTCTTTACAAATCGATCATTTCAAATAGTTGTGGTCGCCTTGCTGTTAAAACAAGAGAACGGACACTGAATTTAAAAAATGTTTTTCCAAAGGGACAATTGAAATCACTCACAAGCTCGTCTCTAAAAATAGCACTAAGATAATAACTACAGGAAGCGTTTTGAAGATTACTCTCGAGAAATAAGTATACCATTAAGTACAATTTCAAGATTTCTGTAATCTACGTTGAAAGCACTTTCAGCGACATTATCAAAGTCTTTATTCACCCTAATTTACTATTTTTATAAGTTCTATTCCAAGTAATCATGTATAAAACACGTTGATTCACATAACGGTTACGCTAAGAGCGTAAATAACGTCATCTACATTTCCGAACTGTCTCGTGCGCGCGAACCTCAGGCATCACATTATAGATGAAGAATGTTTGGAAAAACCGGTGTATCTATATACCGGCTCTATTACTTAAGGAAAACCATCCACGCAACCGAATTTCCCCCGGGAACCTATGCGGTGCTAAAAAATTTCTTCAAATTTCGTTCCTTATCTCGCTACATAAATAATAATTCGGATCTGCGGTCAGTACCTATATATCTCCATCGCATCAACGCGCGGAATTTTATATACCTATACGTCTCACGGGTGCACTGATTTTTTCTCGTTTTCGTATATTTTTCACGCGCCTATAGAACATTCCCGAAAATCCCAACCTTATGATACTATACATTTTTTTTCGAGAATCAACTCTGTATTTACCATGAAAATAATTGACAAAGCACCGATCGACGCACAAAAATACACTGGCGGATCAAATATCAAGTATTATATTATCACACAGCAGAGCGCACTTGTCACTTTTCCAATAAAAATCCGACGACGATTGATAATAACCGCACAGCACACGGCGCGAAATTCAAATTCGGCACCACAATAATATATAGATATAGATATACGTCGGAGGTCGGCTCGTGCGACTCGACGAGGCCGCGGCGCGTAACAGACTGTGCGGCGGACACGCATGCGGAGCGTCTGGAAGTCGGCTGCTGCTGCTGCTGCTTGATGACGATATGATGGTGGGAAGGGCCGCTTTAGCGCGCGCTATATGTGACCGCGAACCCGTAGATCCTCGCGTTGCGGCCGCTGACGTCAGATTATTTCTCGATGCGATGCCATAGATATACGGCGATGTATATATATTTCAACTGATGCCTGTCGAGTCTACACATGTATATAGGTATATAGTAGTAGTATACGATGGCAAAGAGGTGAACGGACGACGGAGTCTCTCGAGAGATTTGGTTATGAATGATGCGAATAAGAGATGGGGTCTCGAACGTGTAGTTTGACAAAAGTTGACGTGAATATTTACGTACAGTGAAATTCCAGGTGGTAAAACGGATGAATCATGTAAAATTTCGCAGGCTATTTCTGGACTCGAAATTTTATGAAAACCCGAGTTATAGCCATTTGGAAGTAGCCAGTATAGGAGTATGTGCATGCATTACTCGTCTGCATGAATAATTTTGGCAAAGATTAAACTTTTTGAATGTAGGTGGACTAATTTATTATGCGCATGAGAATGTATAATAACTTTTTCTCAACTAATACTCGACAAGTTTGTCTAACAGTCGTCGTATTACCGGAACAAGGATTTTATTCAACGTCAGCTTCAGCTTACACCTCATAAAGTTGAAACTCCACGAGCAGCTGGACGAGCTTTATATGAAATGAAAAGTCCGCACTACCTCATACACAATAAAACAACGTAATATTACAATAATAACTCTTTCAATCGGCAGACGAATCGCACGAAGAAAAAGCTCGACTTTTTCATCCAAAAGCAGCCATTGTCATCTGCGTGCATAAACTCGATATATACACGGCTGCCGCCGTCGCGCGTTTTTTCGCTTCGACTACTTAACCCGCGAGGAAAGCTGATAAATCATCCGGCTTCTTGCGGAGCTTGTGTTCTTTTTCTCGCCTCTCGAATATACTTCAAACTCTGTATATATTATATATATGAAAGATATATACTTGATGCTTGCTCAACGCTAGGCTTGATAAATTATGGGAGTCTATCGTGGATCGACTGATAAACTCTCGGACCTTGTTTATTCGGTGTGTACCAGTTATTTGGAAAAAGATATTTCTTCGTTTAATTATCCATTCCACTGTTCACATCACCATAAAACTAGATATATAAGTAATTAGCGGGAAGAGAAAAACTGCGGCATTTATATATACGTCCCTTTTTCTCTCTATATCTCACACACACTCCGAATACCTCGCGTGATTAAAAATAGGTAAATAAAACAGACGCGCATATTCATCAATTTTAATCCTGCCTCGAGTTTCCATACGCTCGGAAGCACGAATTTTGATCGGATGATTACAAAAAAAGCGCTGAAAAAATATTTACCCTATATACTGCACGTCGTCGTCGGCTGGCTCCGATTTTTCATCCGACCTCTTCAGCCTCTCGCTTATTCCGCCTCGATAATTAGCGACGACGTTTTTCCTTCGCAACAAAAGCTTATTATAACAAATATAAGGCAAATTAATTGCACGGCAGTAGAGGAAGAGCGTATGTATATATATATACTCTATTGCGATCAAAGCTTGCAAGCTTGCGCTGTCGTTATAGCTTTATACACACAAACGAGCTTTCAAGCGATAGATTTAGATACGCAAAGCAATTATTGGTCGTTTACCCGCGGTCGGTCGGCGCTTTTCGGCGTTGTATGTATATATATGTGTATCTATATATCTTTATTTTATACGTATGTGTATATATCGATTTGTACTATATAGGCGCGCGCGCGCGCTCGTGACCGCAGGAGTCCGATGTTAATCTATCCTTTTGTCGGATGATTGACCTGTATACGAGGGCTTTATGAGGCACTTTGGGGTCTATATGGCAGATAATGGTTCCTTAGTTGATTTTTTTTCACTTCGCTCGACGATCTAAATAGTTAAAAGTAATTTTTACTATTTTATTAAACTCGCACTTTAAGGAGGAATTCACTGCTCTAATATGATTAAGTTTAGAGAGAAAGGGAGAGAAGGTTTTAGGTTTAATTTTCAATGAAGTACATAGTGTTGTTAACCTTAATGAAAAAGTAGTTCAAATCACTTGAATAAGCTGCTCTTCCTCTGTAGTTCACGAATAAATTAATATCCGCGTATAACGTATATAACAAGGAAAAAGTTAGCCGAAAACTTTTAGATTATACTTGATTCTGATACGCGATATTTGCAAGGTTCTTTGCGTAACGTGTATCGCGTTATCTCTCTATACTCGTATACACTAATATAGATAATATATATTAGTATATTATACGTTACGGTTCATCATAGAAATGATATCAAGCATAATATACAAGAGCTTTATTGCTTACTTTGAAACAATTGTTTTTAAACGTGCCAAAATTCAATAGATGCGTTAAATTTAAATTCACTGCACCATCACAAGCGCGACTTCTATTTATATAAAAGCGTTATTCCAATTACTGAAGCATACACACTCGATGCTCTTAATTTCCTAGCATAAATAAGGCCAGTGATGAAATCAATGCTCATCGCAGTCTGAAAATCGTATTTCCCTTAGACGTATCAGTTCGATATATATCTCGGACGCGATATGTGTCATTTACGCACGCACATCAGATCGAGGTCTGTATACGTAATTACTCCCGTTACGCGAGAGGTCTTCATTTGATTGCGTCGGTTGCACTTTTTCAAAAAGAAAAAAATCTCAGTGTATATAAAGCAACGACTGCAGCAATTAAGCGCTGAAAAGTACGCAAATTAGAGTCTGTCATATGTCGCTCGAGGGCGCAAAACTTAATCAAGGCGAGTTGAGAGAAGATAAAGACGATTTTCTGTAATTTCGTTAAGCGGCAAATTGTTGAAAGGACGTTTATAATAAAAAAGAGCTGCATCAAGCAGAAAAGATTATTCAATTTCAGCTCGGAATTGCAGGTTTATCGAGAATTGAGACAATTTGTCGGAATATCATGGCCGCGCGCATATCGCGGGTTTTTAAACAATATAATATCTGGAGCCCGTTATACTACACACGTTTAGTTTAACGAGCGCTGAACAAGCTTATTCGAGGTAATTCAGTTGGACTTATTGTCCGTAACTGGCACATAACAGGGCGTTTGAAATTGCATAAAGGCTATAATTGCAATTCGCGAATGAATGCCTTGACAACTAGTCGTCGCCGTCTTAGACTGCAGTATATATAGATGCGATCGTCCGGTGCAGTGCACCGGTAACTGGCTTTTCCGATTTCTTTTTTTCAATCCTAATATTGACAAGCCGTGTGAGTGCAGTCACTTCTCCGATTGTCTCTCGGACTTTTTTCTCTTTGTTTCTCTGTGAGTCAGGAAAACTTGGAATATACTTCTGTTTTATTTGTTTCCGCCACTTAGTTAGAGAAGTAAAATCAGATTGCCTTTTAATTAAGATCCATCGATTAAATCGAATTCCGCACGTGTGTGTTAGTTGCATTATATCAGAACGTGATTTCGAATTTTCGGGAAACCATCCGCACGTTCACCTCTCAGAGGCCCGAAAAGACCAATTGACGTAGCTTTTGGAAAACAAACATCATGATCCGAGCGCCGCGTCATTATAGCTCTATAAATATATATAGCCCAAACTGCAGAAAGTCAAAACTTAACCGATAATATCTTCATCTTGCTTAAAAAAAACACTTCTTCCCAGTTTTTTTTTTCAATTTCTGTTAAAATACGAGAGCACATGTTTGAAATATATGAGCGACAGGTATGTACGCACGTAAGAAGCGCAGTACAGAATAAGTGTATACGTGAGAGGTAGCACGCGTTGCAAACACGCCCATAAGACGCTCCTTCCGTATTCGTATAGGTGTGTATACGTATATACGTACGACGAGTGTAGGTAATGGTTTAATACGACTAATGCTTTGCCGGTATATAAGGTGTGGGTGGTACGATCGCCTGACTCGGGGCCAGAGCATCAGCGTGTTACGAGTCCGCGACACGAGTTGAGTTGACGCTCGCGCTTATAATTGCTTTGGTATTGTATTATGAGGGGGACAGTGTTTTAGGGTGCGCTTTTATAGTATTTGGGAGAAAAGTTTAAAGCTGGTATTGTATTTAGTTTCGATAAACTCTTTTCCTTAATTCTTGTATTATAAGTACATTATAATACTTCCGACCTCAGGGAATGCACTGAAAAACATGTTTTTGTCATCGACTCGAGATATTCCCCACTGAAAGTCATATCCCGAAGATCATAACCGTTGCAATTATACGCACTTATTATGCAAAATCTCTTATTTCGCCTTGTGCCCAAAGCCTCGCGTGCTCTAATATTCTAGACTAATGCGCGCAATATACATATACAATACCTACTCGAAAAGTCAACAGAATGCCTTGCGCTTCATTAATTTCAAGGGGAAACATCAATCACCACCAGAAATTTTATTCAATTTGCCTCAATTCCCGCTAACGAGCCCACGCCTTTTCTTCTTCCTTCCTCGTCTTTATATACACTTATATACCTATATAGTACACAGCACACAGACACACTTTCAGCGAGAGAGAAGACGTGCTAAACGGTGGCGAGTGTTATAGCATCGACGACAAAGAATTTAATTACACATATAGTATATAGAAGAGAGAAAAGTGACTAAGCTTTATTATACATATACGCGAGAGAGATATATTCCCTTTTGCGCGTCGCGTCGTCTGTTGATGTTTTGACGCTCGGATTTATACTCGGCGTTTTCGTCAACTATTATTTTAGTCGCTGCAGCTTTTCCTCTCGATATGCACACTATATGCGAGAGTGCGAACCGTCGCACTTTGTGTGCAGCCTTCAACTCTGCGATTCGCCCTTGAGGAAAAAAATAATTCGATTTTCAAGTAGAATCTCGTTGTGAGAGATGCATATATTAGACAGCGTTATTGTTGAAAAATTTCAAAAGTCGAATAAAGCTCGGAATAAACCACACGCACTATGGGAGCTTTTCCTTGATGGGCGGCGATACTCTCAGTTTCTCATCGCCGTTATATATATACGAAAATCGCAATTTCCACCTTGAATCATCCGGAACGTGCCTAATAGCACGCTGGAAGTTTAATCGGCCCGAACACGCGAGGACACTCGCTCTCTTCCGCTCTCCTATACACTCTTTTTCCCCGGTTATTTCATCCCTCTGTTTGCTTTTCCTTCCTTCGATTTTATTTGTCTCGATAACAACAAGCCCTATATATACCGTACTATAGACGTTATTTAATTTTTGTCTGGAAAAGGTAAAAATTTTATATTTTTCAGGCATGATTACTTATTATATAAATATATCCGGAAGCAACGGAGAGAAGAAAAATCTCAGCGGAACGTGTACTAAAAGATCCGTTAAATCCCATCAGAGACAGGCGACATATCCTTCCGAAATCCGTCGATATTCGCGCAGTAGCATCAGCTACTGCCGCGCGCGACGTAATATAATCAAGCTTTCTCGCTATATACTGTCTACAGATGAGGATCAATGCGAAAAAGTTTGCGATACCGCCGCTGGAGTTCTGTCACGCGTCTTTCGACACTTGCTTGTACATATAGATAGGTATATAGCTATACGAGTATAAGTCGAAACTCGATATATCTTTTCAAACTCTACTCACATCCCTATATACGAGGCAATCACTGCAATATAACTATAGTATACACATAGACACGCACACACAACTGTCCGCAAAAGTCGCCGCAAGAAAAAAAGTAGGGGATACGACAAAAAGTAACGCGAGCGTCGCGTAATAAATTTCATAAGCGCGCGCGCAAGTTGAGAAGGAGAGGCAAAAGGAGGGGGGAGAGGGGATGGACAGGAGTTATTATATGCAAGCTGGGATCTGGTGACTCGTGAAGTGAAACCCAATTAAAAGGTGACGGAGTGATGGAGCCGTATTCGCGCAGTATATAATATATAGGTATACACGTGACGATGCCTCGTGTCGTCGGTGTAGACGAGATTTTTTTTCAATAGACTCTTACTCTTTTTTTAAGCTTCTTCGTTTGACGATCAACGACTGCGCGATCGCGTCGTCTTGACGCAGTGGATTTTTCTTTTTCGCTTCTGTAAGGTTGCATTTGTATATACGAAATGATTTTACGGAAGCTCCTGCACACGAGATTCACATATTTTTAGGTATGCGAAAAAGCTTGGAAATAAAACATCGAGATGGTCAACTTGTTGCTGAATTTATGGAGCAATTACAGTGTGCTAACGCGAGACCTGAAATTTATACACCACGTTTTTCAAGCCATTTCTACTGCCACCATTGTTTTTACGTCTCTAAAAAGCGTTAATGAAAAAAATTAGAGGCGACGCTTCGAACTATATAATAATATATTATAAGGCTTGATTGAACAAATTGCAAATAATATTCGCTCTCCTGCGTCTCAATTATCGACGATACCACACGAGTATATAATACGAAGAATAAAATATTTGCACAGCATGGGTGGCGCAATAGACTCTATACGCGAGAAGTAAGTGCACATCGATTCGTCGTCCCAATAATAGCCGAGCGATCGTTACATCTATATGCGCTTGATTTTCGAAAGCCGCAGTGCACTTTCAATTTAATCAATCGTATGGATGCCGAGAGCGTTGCTGCCCAGGCGCACAATCACAATCAGGGCTATATAACGAGTATGTGATACATATGACGCTCGAACAATATGCAATCTATGAGTTAATGTCGCTTGACGATTACGCGAAAGCACATTTTTAGATATATGTATACTTTCCACTGGAAATCTGCATAATTTTGAAAGATCTCGTTGTGTTGAAGGTATTATATTGTGGAAAAATGTTAATTTGTGAGTTTAATGAATCATAAGCTTTACGTGAAATACAGAGATCATAGAGATTCAGTCATTATAGAGATCTATTTTTCGTTAGTGTATCTTGTTAAATACTCTTGATAACTTAGAGATGACTGAGTTTGAATATTTAGCAAAGGTAAATTAAAATTGGCCAGTACAGATGACCAAAGTTTGTACATTTTTCCGACATAAACTATAAGATCGAGAAAAATATGTTTTTCACATTTTAACGAACTCGCCACAATACGTTTATGGAAATCAGTATAAATAACAATTAAGATGATTCAAAAGTTATTCCGATAATGATTTAGATAACGATATTTTTCTATTAGTATTAATATAAGTATTATAGAGTTAAGAAATGAAGAAGTTCGGTATACTATTAATTATTCGATGCGAATATTTTATTGGGAAATGTATAATTACATAAGGCAGAACGTGACTCGTGCCATGAATCCACAATCGACCGCCTATCTTCTCTAGTTTCGGCATGAGAAATACTCGTCTATCGATCAAGGCCATTAAGAAATCCTGCGCTCCAAAAAAAGTCTCCACAGATATGATGACCTTTGAATGTATGTACATACGTGCGTTCGACGAAAAGCGTTAATAGAAAAAAACCTGTCGTTCGACGATTCGTCTCGAGATCTCGGAAGTGTCTCGAAGGACATTCGAAAGGCCTTTGTACGCGCTTTCCTCTATGGGTATCGTTAGACCGTTATAACCAAACTTTCTATTATCTGATCTTTTATAAGTTATTATGATGAGCAAGGGCTTGCCGGTATAATAAGACATCGAGAATTTTTAGTAACGATGGTGGAAGATGTTTTATTTGAAAAACTGTTAAGCGTTATTGTTCTTTACATAATGTTATTGTCTTAAAAATAAACTCTGCGAAAAATCTTGTTATATATATTATACATTACATAGTCTTAAAACCACTTTCAGTTTCACGAAATAGTATAAACAAAGCCTTACATGTTTTTAGTATCGTAAGCGATCAAAAAAGACGTTATTCACTTACATTAAATCAAACAAAAAGCACCGAAATTAATGCAATTCACGTAAAATTAAATGCACCATAGCTTGAGTTTGCTTTGAATTTAAAAAAACGAACTATTATATTATAGCGCTAATTTTTTAAAACAATCACAACATTCGTTCAAAGTTGATATCGTTAATCATTTCTATGTTACAAAAATATCTTTGTCGATTCTTTAAAAAAAAATTGTATAACATATACAATCACAAATGTGCAAAAAGCTTTGTATTAGTCACTTTATGTCTTCAAAATCTAGAAGAAGGTTTACTTTTTAGGTTGTAACTTTCATTGAATGTCGAAAGCCTCAGAAATCATACTGCTTGTGTTCATGTTCGCTCTGTTGCTCCAGGGTTCGCAAGTAGCCTTGATTAGTACATAGAACATCCAAGTAAAGAATAACAAAGCGAGGAATGCGGTGGATCCATAGCTAAACAAAATTTCAAAGGTTATGAAATGATATAATTAAAATATGGTTTTAAATTCGATAATAGAACTAACCCAATAAGCCAGAAAAAGAACATTCCAATAGCTATACTGCTCATAAAATTGTAGCTGGCGATCGAACGAAGACTGATGTGTGGCGGCAAGCGTTTTTCATAACCAGAAGAAAATCCATTTGACGTTCGTTTCGGTAAATATACAACTTTTGTTGGCGGTTTCAGAATTTGTCTTGTCACTCTTCCTAAAAAGTCCTGTCTACTATAAGCTTCCATCAGTTCATGTTGATACTATATTTAAAACAAGAATTTAACAAATAATTAAAACAAAGTAATAGTCGGTAATAGTACATTTTTTTACGCAAACATTATTATCTACAATAAAAATGCGTGTGTATGTATATACCTTTTTATTTACGTAGTCGCACACCTGATAGAATAATCTGACTAGAAAAGCACTTTCGTAGCTGCGAACAGGCTGCAATTCCGGATCACCCAAGTATTCAATGTACCGGCAATTTTGTCGGCCTTCTTGTATAGGAACAAAAACTCCTGGTCTGGTTGAATCTAAGCTAGAATCCATCTGCAGAAAAAAGTTAAAAGTCACAATTTGTTTTAATAAATTCTTCATATTAATATTTCTTTAACTTATATTTGCAAACACTTTTTTAATCTTCTGTAATATGTATAGGTGTTGAATTAGATTTATTTATATATTTTTACGCGCACTATTTTCAGTTTGAAAAGCATTTTATGCTTACTAAAAGATGTCATTTTTTTAAATTTCGAGACTCGGAGTTATACGTTCAAAGACGGTTTATCGACTCTCGTGATGCACGTTCACTACTTGACACTTAACACTCAAGTTATAACAGCGTTACACATCCTCCGAAAGGTCGTATTTTTTTTCTTTTTTACACATACTACACATCTTGATGAACATCATATCGTCGGTTTCTACGAAAACTAGTTCAACTCAAAAAAGACCACTTATACCTTAAGTTATATAAATTATACTTCAAGTTTATTGGGTCCTGAACAAATTTATTTACTCTGATGCTCTAAAAATGTCAAATTAAAATAGGCCTTTTCTGAGTTGTGCTAGTCTTCGTAGAAACGGACGATACGCAACAAGTGCTAAATTATTACGCACTTTTTGCCCAATGCACTATTTTGTAATCACTGATTATATATTGAACATAATGTAATAATAACAATTAATGATAAAACCATACCGTACGCATGTGTGATATGAGTTTCTTCGATAAAGTCCATAACGTGAAAAATAAACTACTACGACGGCTTTTAGCTGATTTTCGCTTGGATGATTTCGATCGTGACCCCATGGTTACTTACGTGAGACTGATGGCAGAACGACGTAGACAGTATGCTCTCGTGATACTCTTGGTCGGCAACAATCGTAGATTGGGGAAGGTCTTCGATGTTCACCTATTGGTCAGAAAGATATTTGCAATAGCCAGGTAACAATATTATAGGGATGCTTCATGCTTAAAGACGTTAGTGGTGGGGGGTTAGTACCTGGCCTACCTGGAAAATGTCTATCAGCTGCTGCTGAGCATTGGCAAGGAACACAGGGACCCTTTTGCGCTCTTCAAGACTAATATCGTCGGATGAGGTATCCTCCCCATTGAAGAATTCCCAGAGTGACATTAGGAACCTTCTACCTGTTCTCCTTTTCTCCAGTGCCTCGACCAAGCTCGTAGCGGTCAAATGCGCTTGCTTTATTGTGCTCAGAAACGAAATAATCTGCAGCATTAGGGGTGTAACAATACATGAGTGACAATAACGGATCAACCTAACGGCATATATATTACTATGCACTCCAGGTAGAAATTTGTATGAGTGCCATAAATGAGTACTGCGTCGTTTCCGAGACCGTTATATTTAAATAAATATTTGAAAAAACATGTTTTTAATAAACTTGTATATGTTGAAAATTAGAGACTAAAAAAGTAAAATAGTACGTTACCATACTATTGGCATAATAAGTCGTACTTGACAGCACGGCATGTATAAGCGGCCGAGCGTAGCGAGTGCGCTTAACGCGGTGCTATGAAGAACGATTTATGACACGTGTATCGTACATTATTTTATAGCCTCTGCCTGACATAAGTCCGCTGCCAAGCCGACCCGTGGCATTGGCAGTCGAATTTTCCACCGTGCGTAACACCCGAGCGTAGCGAGATAGGCGTGGCATTAGTGCGGACTTATGCCACGCAGTGCTATAAACAATTGAGATAGTACATTACAATACTAGTGGCATAAGTCGCCTTTACGGCACGGCGTGTATAAGTGCCCGAGCGCAGCGAGTGCGCTTAACGCCGTGGCATGAAGGACGACTTATTTCACGTGTATCGTACGATATTTTATAGCACTGACTAGCATAAATCCTCTGTCACGTTTATCCGTGGCATTTTGGCACCGTGAGGTTATATCATAAAAAATTACCTGGGAAACCGTAGCTTGTGAAAACATTGGGATGTATTGATAAGAGGGACCTTCTAATTCAACAATTTGTTGCCGGACTGTACCGGTCCACTGATTGGTAGTACGATTTCGAGTCGATGCAACGTCATCTATGCAACTTTCAACTTCTAATAAAATTTTCGCTAAATGAGGTTGAGAAAATACCTGAAATGTTTATGATGCATTTGAGAATCAATACGTATGGAAAATAACATGTTTATAACAAATATATACCTTTGTTACTCTAAATAACATATGCGCATTTTTCGGTGCAACAAGATCCGTTCGCATAAATCGAGGTAATAACTGATGAAATATTGCAGTATAAGCCAACAAATTATTTGCAACAAATGAAACCCATCTATTTGGGTCATGAATTTTTCCTCTCTCTTCTTCTTCAACTTTCCTGGAAAGTAAATTGAAAAATCAATCTTGTTTTTCAGATAGAAATTATGTAATTTTTATTGTCAGAATAAACGCAATAAATACTCTTGTTTTGCGTATATTACTCCTTGTACATATCTCCAAGGCTGTATAAAACTTAACCAAGCTTCTAAAATTAATCGAAAGGAACTGTCAAGTGGCCAATGATGTATGGCTTTCCTTAAGAAAGTGTAAATTTTTCCTTGAACAGATGGGAGTATAACTCTGAAAAGAAATTAATAATTGACTTTACAATAATTACTCAAATATTAGCAATTAAAATGAATTTATAAAAACTTTTTACTGTTTGTACTTTTACCTTTTCAATTCATCCATAGCACTTCTATCCCCAATGGCACTGTTGGCAAATTCGTGCAAAGTTTTGATGAAGGTTCTAACAAGCCGAATATGTTCTCCAGAATGAATACTATGCTGTATAATTAAAATTTATTTTTGACACAATAATTAGTTTTATTAATTTATGTTTTCTAAAAGTACAACTATTAACACATTTTCTTACTCTTCGTGGTATGGATCCAGTAATTTGTGGACTTCTATTTGGGGAAAATTGTACTTCTTCTGTATACTCCAGCCAAAAATCAAGAAAAACTTGAACGATTGTTTCACTTCGCCAAACCTGTGGTAAACACTGTTGCTGTGGTACTCCAGAATTAGGACTAGTTGAATTAGGTGATAAGATTGTTGTTCTCAAAAGACGTGTAGTTTGCATCCTAATAAATAATTAATTAAACATTATTAATTTTACAAAAAATTTTTATAATTGGCACAAGTTTTTGAATAATATACCTTTTTGTGTCCGTTGCTTGCATCAACTTTCTAGGAGGTGTTTTCTTAACGTATGGTCCAATTATAGGTAAAACCGGTGAATTATCTCTTGGTAAAAAGTGAAACAGATAACAATTTGCGAGTTCAACATAAACTGTTTCCCAGTTTATCCATACATTATCTTGCTGCTGAATTTGCAACCATGGATTCGTCAAATGATATGCAAAGTGAAAGATGTAATACTCAAAAGGATATGCAGTGCATTAAGGAAAATAACAAAGTCAAGTATTTTGATAATATAAAAAAATGATTATGAATAATCTATTTAAAGTTTTTGAAAGGATACTCATAGATAAAACTGTTGGAAGTCGAATGCTATGATCTTCCCTAAGTTTATCCGAATAAAATGGTGGAATGATTCCTTCTTCCAGCATATGGCGAATTTTAGACTATAAAAATAATTAAATAATTGAATTATAATGTATACTGTATAAAATTACATTCAAACAAATATCAAACAATTTAATTGAAATATACACGTACAGGCAGGTAAGATACTGGAAAGTTATATTTTAAATAACAATCTGGAAGTAGTTTATAGCACAGAGAGAATATTGGTCCCTGAGGACTAAGGAAATTGCAAAGCACCTCATATTCCTGCGGATACTTCTTTAGACTAATGGTATGAAGACCCCACCCAACATTATCGGATATTCCAAATAAGGAATTTATAATAACTGGAAAGACATGCTGTAGCTCTGTTGTACTTAATGCATCGATAAGCAAAGCCAATTCTCTGCATCTTTGAACAAGAGGTAGTGTTAAGTATGCCTGTACTCTGCCCTGAAATGAAAAAAATTATAAAACTATTAGTACAATACTTTATACAAACATTTTTAAAAGTTCCAGCAATGACAATTTCTTAATTTAATCACCAATGTATTGAGATACACTGCAAATTCATAAGACATAACTGTTAATTGTCGAGAAAGTTCTAATGAGACTCGGTATATTACTCAACAGTAAACAAACATTCTTAAATTTATAACCTCAAAAAAAAGAGTGTAACTCCCACGTTTATTGGTTGCTTAAATTAGAATATCTATAAATAGAATGATACATTACCGTGACTACGTCCGCCGAGGTCGTCATTTTTACTTTCTTTTCATTTAAATAATCCTATTCACAATAATAAAAAATAAATTTAAATTTTAACTATTCCGGCAACCTTCACCGTGTTTATAAACGCGCCATATCGCGAATTGCACGAAGCAAAGTGCAAGTCAAGTGGCAAGGTTGCGAAATCTACCATCTACGAAGAAATCGTAAGTTCAAGATTTGAGTGTTGGCAGCCTGAACGTCAGAAATTAATTTACAACAAAATGACTGAATTGACGTTTCGAAAGCGCGCGTTATTTGAAACATTTACTTTCGTAATTATTAATAGGTACTTAGGTACAGTAGATACAATAGGTTATTACACCGACTGTTAATTTTAGCTTTTTATTCAATTCTAATAAAATAAAATAGATAACAAAATTTTACAATCATAATTTTTCTAAAACGATATCAACAGTAATGATAACAATTAATTATTCTACCTAAACGTTGAGGAAAATATTCATCTCTATTTATTATTTACACATGCTCATTTAAAACATACATATAAAAACAGTCATTATAAACGTCTGAAAACTGTAAAAGAAAACTGTAAAAAACTGTGTAGCAGAGACAAATAGGTAGACCAATAAAATCATCCAGTATTGGTGAGGTGATTGATTCATTTGCAGCGCACTACCCTGATGCATTAGAGCCGCAATTATATAAATTCAAACAGGGGGGTGGCGTCGTGTTCGACAATGAGCAAGTATAAAAAACCGCAAGAAGCCAAGATCCGACTGTTGGCGTCCCCTTTCGAAGCGCGAGGAAAGCGCGTCCGATAGGAAATGGCGGTGCATCAGGTCGGTATTATCGTCGTCGTGGTCAGGACTGCATCTGCATCATCAGTGCGGGGATAAATTTGTCCAGTTTCAAATCGCTCTCCTCGCAAGACCGGCGTTCGACTCCTGCTGCGCCTATCATCGTCATCATCGTAGGGTATATACCAATCCCTCCCCCGCAAGAGGAGAAGACTGAAATAAAAAAGAGACTTCCCCTTATCACAGCAAACCGTGGCCATAGGTGAAACACACGGAACACGAAGCATCGCCGGCCGCGGAGAGAGAGATAGTGAGACTGCGTGAGAGAGAGAGGAAGGAAGCGCAGCAGCGACGAGTCGCCGGGGGTGAATGATCGGCTAATCCTGCGAGAGTAGCAAGAAACGACGAGTGTGTGTATGTGTGTGTGGCTGGCTGGCTGAGCCTGCAGCGTCTCTCGTCTCTTTAATTGCTCTTCTTCTCCCGTCGTCCGCACAAAAATGGCCTCGGCTTGTAGGTCGGCGAGAATGGTAAGTAAGATGTCCACTTCCACCTGTATAATGATAGTATAATAAGTATACGTCGACGAGTTGGGTATTATGCGCTCGAGTCGCGACGGCCTTGGCTTTGACGAAAAGAGATTTCAGTGGCTTACCGTCTCAATAGGCTCATGCCGAATGGCATGTCGAAGGTGTTGTATTCGTACTCGGTTTTGCCGTCGTCGACGCTGTCATCATCGGCTGCGTCAAAGTTCAGCTCCATCTCTTTTGCCCAGGCCTTGAGACCGCGCTCCTCGTCTGTGCCTATACGGGTTTTTATTTTTGGATTAATTATAATAGGGTTAAGATGCACTTTTGACAGATGCAGAGGTTCAACGTTACTATTATAGAAAGTGATGTACGATAAGAACATTCCTGCGCGTTTCAATTAGAAAATGAGCTTTTCGCCACATTCCTACCTGGTATCAGGTTATCTAAGATACATCCTAGACCACCGCCAACAAGAATCGTTGTGCTTAACAATACAGTAAGCACGCTATCGACTATTTCATTTCCAGTTTTTATGGCATCAGAATGTGCGATCATCCATTTCGATAGTACCTGTGAGTAATTAAATGGTCTAGTGAATGTACATTCGTTTTTTGTATAAACACAAATATTTTGAAACAAATGATAAAATTTACCAGAGGGAAAAAAACAGAAAAACCAAGAATATACAAATTCCGTGCAGAGTTTAAGTCAATGTACTGAAGTGCAGAGAAACCTGTTAATATTAAAAGATATTTTAAAGTATAATCATTCACTAAGACTTTTCACAACACAAATTCGATGCTTACCAAAAGCAGCAATCAGTCCAAACATTACGCAAAATATTCCACCAACAATCGGATCAGGAATAATAATAAATATTGCTCCAAATTTACTGATTAATCCTTGAAGAATCATTAGTGCACAAGCCCACTGTATTACTCTGCGACTTCCTACTTTAGTAACTCCTATTGGCAAAAGTTGTGTTAATAATTGATATTTTGATCAGACAATTGATTATTGTTACAAATTTTCTTTACCTATGGTTCCCACATTTTCTCCAAAAGTATTGGTACCATTTCCACTTCCCCAAAGTCCGGCTAATACTGTGCCAAGTCCTTCGAAACCAATTCCTCGATTGATAGCATGTAATGGCGGTGGTGGGGCTCCTGTAAAAGTCATTTCAAATAATCAATAAATTTGTAAATTGCAATAAAAGAACTTGATACTAAAATTAATTAATTTCGTTGACAGTTACCACACATTCTTGAGACTGTTGGATAATAACTGATGGCCTCAACTGTACATGCCAATACACCTGCAAGCATCCCAAGTACTCCAGATAGTGTCACAGTTGGTGTACCCCATTGTCCAGGATAAGGGAACCTAAACCACGGAGAATCTTCTATAATCTTTAATTTGGTATCTGTTCTTCCTGGATGACCTAGTGGTAACGCATCCGTAACAGTCAAGATGGCACAAATTATCCACATGACAACAATGGCAAGTAGAACCTAAAAAAAATTTCATAATTTTAATCATGATTGTCTTATATTTCTAAGCTGTTGTGGGTGTTGCACTTACTGGGAATAGTTTAAAGAGAGCAAACCAAACAACTTTAAAGCCTTCACTTTTTCTATAGACTACTATTGGCACGTCAACATTTACTAGAACTTGCGAATATAGTGTGAGCATAATGATGGTCCTTTAAACAAAAGTATCAATTCAGAAAAATGCTGCAAATCAATACCTGTTAGCCTGTAGTTTCAGTGAAGCACTTACCCTGCTGCTATACCCCAATGTTTTGAAGCAGTGTCTGCTGCATTCTCAAACAATGACAGTCCGACCAAAGAAACAGTTGGTACAATTGTTAGGGGTGTGACGTATTTTAATATGTATCCAATAATACCTGCATAAATGAATAGATTGTTTCAGAAACTGACGTTTTTCATTCATGTTCTAATATCGTAATGAACGAAACTGAAAGTATCGCAATAAATTACCGCAATAACCGACGACAACTTGGAAGAGCGCAGAAACGGCAATAGCACCTGAGAGTTCTCTCATTCTTATCTGCCACATTTCGGTCCTATCCTCGTGCGACAATGCATTTAAAACCGAGGCATCCGGACACTTCCATTCAGGTAGATTTAAAATGGCGAGAGTCGGCACCAGAAACGATATCGTGCCTCCTTGCACTAAAGGAAGTCTGCGAAAAATCAATTTGATAAATCAGCGTGAAATCAAGCACACATGCAACCTCAGCCGAAAATGTTCAAACAAACGTTACAGAGGCCGTGACGTTCTCGTAGGTTCATTAAAATCGAATGATTTAAAGCTCATATAAAAATCTCATTAGTCAAGAAATAGCCATTCTATGTGATATCATACATATATAGAGAAAAAAAAACCTGCAACACTAAATTTCGCAATTCAATTATGTCCTTATCGCTGTTGATCAGTCTCCGTCTATGCAAATAGTCGTCAAGTAAAGGCAAAGTCACTTCTTCTCTGAAAAATCGTTGTGCAGTTTATTACAATCCGACCATTACCACTACTTTGTTTTTTCTCCAATCGATCTTAGCCAAAGTTTACGACGCGCATCGAGGCGTTTAACGATGCATCCCGCGCTCGTTATCCCGTCTCACATACACATTTCGTCTTTAAAACATTTATTATCCACAGCTCCAGCCATTAGCACCGCGAAATAGTCTATCTATCCTCAGTCTCCATTATTAACGCCCTTCTAAAAACGTCTCTATACAACGCGCGGCTTCCTATGTATACCTACCGCGAGACTATAATGGAAATTCGTGCATCAAGAGAGTCACTCTCCGCCATAAATTTCGCACGCCTGATAGCGAATCGATAATTTGCATTGTATCGTATCTCCTCTCTGACGGCGCGCCTCGCGAATTTGCGCCTCTGTGAATTAATGCATCTATCGCCTGCTTATTTCTCCTTTTTTTATCGCTTTATCGGAGAGGCTTTGACGTATACTTATGCGAATGCCCGATCGATCGATATGATGCACACAAGAGAGGAAAAGAATAGGTACGCGACGACGCGCTATCTTTCGCGTCTTTGAAGGCGGATGGTTCTAATTTTACTCGCGTTATTTGGCTAACGTACAAGCGCGACACGTCACGTTCAGATGCGCCGGTAGAGGCTTTGACTGTTTTGTTAATACTTATAGTGACTGCTTTTCGACAAGTGAATTTATGAAAAAGTTACTCGACTTTGTTATTTTTATGTAAAAGAATTATTATTACCTCGTCGAGTATTTCCTTATTACACCTGTACACGAGACTCTTAATTGTGCGTTTAATTATAGCTATGCGTACGATTATGATTGTTATAATAATTGTAGCAAGGCAAAACAATTTTAAGTTTTCTAATAATTGCGTCATGCGCATTGCAAGCGCAAGACTGCTTGGGGCAATTGGTTCTAATCAACAGTTTAAATAGCTTTGAATTCATGAGGTCGGTTCAAGGCCAGTGCGTTTTCAGGCAAATGTCACTGGCAACAAGAGTGCATTGATACCATGTTACTAATTCTGTCTATACTTAATTATTATTTTCTCGCGATAAATATTGATAAAGATAGTTTAAAAAAAAGTAGCACAAAAATAGAATAGAAGTAGAATAGAGGCTTCGCGTTTATCGCACTCCACATAAATGTTACGCTTAATTACGATTACAGCTATATCTCCAGCTGATCCAACACAATATTATACTCTTATGTACACTAGTTCAAACGCGAGTTTTGAAATCGATTAGAATGCTCGCTCACCGGTCGGGCTTAAAATATCTTTCACCTTACTTAATTGCTCGAAATTTGAATAATCTCATTCCGAGCAGTATCTTATCTCCGTGCAGCTGAACAACAGATTCTGAAGAAAAAAAACTCCGAGCAAATACGCGTCCTTTTCTGAGCTTGATGCTTTTACGTAACGATCCCTGCCAGATCAGTCATCGTGCTCGCGACTCCACTTCAATCTCAAGACAAACAGGTAGTTACCAAAGTCTTACAAATCGGCGCTTGATATAAAAAAAAGCTGCGCACTTATCGAATGTGAACTCATATCGTCCTCTAGAGCTTTAATGCAACGGCAAAGATAATGAAAAGGCGTGAGGGAACATTAAAGGATTCATACCTGCAGCCGATCGATGACTGGATGAAGGTGACGATACCCGTCACGAAGATCATAGTCGAGATGATGTAACTGCGCGCTGGGTCATCCTCGGCCATGCACAAAGCTGGCGTCAGGATGAACGGTATCGAGACGATCGCGCCAATCATCGTCAGGTAGTGCTGCGAAGCCATGCATTATAAATACACTAATAAAAGAACTAATAGAGCTTTATTCTATTATACGCTAAAAGTGAAAAAAAAAGTCGTTAAGCTCGGATGTAAGAATAAGCGGGTATAGGTTTTATTGACGATATAGAAGCGATTTTACTGCATTACCTGAAATATAATTGCACGTTCTATACAAAAATTCAGATTTTATTTTTACTGCAGGGGCTGTAAAAAGCTTTCGTAACGATCTATTCTCGGTAACGATTTAGGTAACGCCACGTGTGCGGCGCTTCTTTTTGCTAAATGGGTTTATTTCATGCAATTAACAGATCAAACAAAGCCGTCAAATTCCTCGGGCTTTTTTTCACTCTGATATGTCTCGAGAATTTTGTCGGAGAATGTGTGTATATTTTTATATAAGTATAGTATACCTGCAGTGCCATGAACAAACAGAGATACCATGGCGGTACGTCGTCTATTCCATAAGTTATGTTCGGCTTTTGTCTTTCCTTGCTTACGGTGTCTTTGTCGTTGTCGTTAGTTGGGACATTTTGGCCGTTTTGTTGACTGGAAGGTATGTTTTCGTCGATGCTCTGAAAACAACGTAATAGTGGATACTTATTCATTATACACGATGATTAAACTTAATTATTGGGATACTTCATTTTTGCACACAATCGAGCGGACCGATTCTTCTTTTACTATTTGTTACGAAGCAGATTAGCATAATCATCGCTAATGTTGAGAAAATTATGAAATCACGAATACAATCCAGAATAATGCTACCATATAGCTATCGTGGTATCAGATAAACTCGCTTTCGACTACACGGTATCCTAAATTGAAGCACGTGATTTAGAAAAAAGGATAATAGTCTCTTCAGCCAATAATTACAATAACGAGCCGCATAATAAAAGGAAGAAAAAACCGACTTATTAACGAGTCACTCTAATACACAACAGGTCCTCGGAGTGAGCGAAATCTTACAAAAGGTTTGGATCGTTTAGATATTGCACACTACTGTGACATCTAATTACTGAATATTCACGAAAATCCGAGCACTCCCCATTGTAAATGCGTCATCCTGCGTAAACCAATAAATTATGCTTGCGCTAATAGAAACTCGATCGGCGTGAAAAAAAATTGATTAGTGAACTCGTTACGTGCTATCCTGCGACCTATTGTACACTTCATACGAATTTGTATTAATTAAAACAAATTTCGATAATATTGACTCACGTACTAATCAACGTCGCCACAAGAGAGAGCGACATCGGATCGCCGATTTTCTGAAACGATGTGTTTTTTAGATGTATATAATATATATACATATAGATTAGCACAACCTGGTACCTGTCTAATGGATTCGCGATTATTGCCGGTAGGGCTTACGCTCAGCTTAGCGACTTTTGATTAACAAAGTTGCACTTTTGCTAATTTAATTAAGCGTATGACGTAATGAATGAGTAGTGCTAAATTTTCCATGAGGGATTTAAGCCATAGCATTAAAGAGGATGTAGAAGGATTATGGTTTCTGGAAACAAATATCATCAAGTCAAAAGCGTGGTTCCATATGACCTAGTCGTAAAGATTACATGTGCATGATTGTATAAACGTAATTCATTTTTATAATAAAATTAACGGTGTGATAAAGTTTAATTGGAATAAAATTTATAAAGTTCCCTGGTAGAAAAGTTATCTAATTGGTGACGAAATTAGCTTAAATAAGCTAATCTCGACCGGGATTGTTTAAATACAATTACGAATGAGAGTATTTTATATCTAAATAACATCTATTAGTCGTTACAAATTCTACTTTCTGAGAAAAATATTGCTCGCTATTTTAATTGTTTTAACGAGTACAAGTTTAGTTCTTGATAATATTTTTTATCATCTAATAGTTTTTCCATTATTTGTATATATTCATTTCTGAAACTTTCTTTCTCTTTTTAATGTTTTGAATGAAATAAATTCTAAAAGTTTATTTCTTTCGTATACATGGTGTCGTTAAGAGGCCATAAATATATAATTATCCTAGATATAAATATACTTGCAGATACATCCATCGTATTTACAGAAAAGCCCATGATTCCGAGTTACATAATTCGAATTTACTACAATCAATTTTAATTAGATTCTAATTCATTCCAGTACGAATCATTTTAGAATTTTTTTTTATCACGGACAATTATACGCTATCAGGAAAATCGAGCAGTCATTGCAAAATTTATTTGCTTTCGAAGTTCCTTAAGTTTTTTTGCTCCCAATCTCGCCCAATCGTGTGCGTTATTGTTACAAATAATGAAAAAAATTTGCTATATAAGAACATGTGTATTAATTTCAATCGCAGATACTGCCTTTCCAGGAACGAAACTCGTGGTAACATAAGAGCGGTTGTCTCCTATAACATTGCTTGGGTCATGAAATATACATTAAGCTATTGAAAGAATTTTGCTGAATTCACTGGAATGTGTCATTTTTTTCATATAAGCTTCGATGATATCGTAAAATGTGATTTTAAAACTTTTCCTAAAAATGTACGTAAGCGAAAATTTTACAGTGATGTACTGTGTCTGACTCGAAAAATTGTGCGTTTGAAAAACGGAATCGCTGATGTCTGTACCCGAAGCTCTCATCTCATCATAACACAAACTTAGACATCCTTTCCGAACTACTTATAGGGCCCTCGCGCATTACGATACATGTCATATTTTATATACAGTAAACGAAAAAAACTTACGTTCCGAGCACAGAAAATGCTTCAAGGAATATACAAAAAAAAAAAAAATTGTTAAAGTCGGAGACGCAGTCACTAATTTAAAATTTGCAAGAAAAGTTACGAATATTCTTCTTATTTATATACCGATATATAAAATATGACACACATCTTAATTACACAGTATTTACACTAAAAGCTTACCACACTCGTGAGCTGCACGACGTTGTTGTCGGCCATGGCAAGAAAGCGTCTGGCTGCTTCAACAGTACATATAAAAATGCGTATACTCTCGAAAAAAAGACGATAAAGTCACCCTCACTTTTTCAACTCCGAAAAAATATTCCAAGCCAACGTCCGAAGCGCATCAATATTTGCCTCTGTATATACCACGCGAGAGCGCTTTCGTTTATCGCGTATCTACCAGCGAGTAGGTATACAAATACACAAACGAGCGTCTCTCGATTGCAAAAGGTGCGAGTTTAGCGGGAGACACTGGCTTTAGGCGATGTATATATATGTACGATAATAATACAAGACTGTGTACGGAAGCCGGACCGATAGCCCAATCGGCACAAGTCAATCGCGACTGTTGAACGGGCGCGCGATCACGAGGCTAATATAACCGAAGAGCTACGGTAGACGCTCTCGCGGGTAATCTTCCGACATCGCCATCTACTTCTTATATACCCGGCTTCATTCGTCTGTTTTCTCCCTCTCTTTCTTGCTCTTCAACAGACGCCCAGTGTATAACTCACGCCTTTCTATATATTACAATTAGTCGTATAAACTCGACGTTCGACGACTTTTATTTCTTTGTTGACGCTGTCGCATCTTTGGCTGCTATACTTACGAGCGGAACGTCGGTTTCGACTTGTTTTGAGTGAGGTCAAAACTTGGGACATCGATGCGAGTTACGTTAGTTCTCCTTTTTTTTATTTTATTTGTGCACGAAATAATTTCAATTGTATTTCGATCATTTTTTGCACGGTACTGTGGGGAATGAAATGAAACTCTCGAGTATAAAATACGTACATTTTAATATAAAATGTATATGTCGATGTAAAATACAATTTTATGTATCGGGCAATTTCCTGTATTTACACTGTATCCAAACTCTGTACATTTGCAATTGTCTGCCGCGGTTCACTTGTAGTCTTCTGTCAACGAGATTCTGTACTTCGTTGAATCCGCAATTAGTGAACAATTCTCTAACATCATCTGTAATCAAGTGAGAACTCATTAGTATTTTCGAAATCGACTGCTGTTGGACTGCTGGCTAATAGGTCTTGATGACATACCTTGCGTAAAAAAGTATACTCGCGTTCCGTCACCTCTCACGTAAAAATTCTCGGCTAAACAACGACCTTTTTTAAATCGCAACTGCGCCAAATCGTATCTGCCGTAGTCTCGGAACAGAACCAAACCTCCTGGTTTTAAATATCTGTGTATTTGTTTGACCACATGCTGCATTCTATAACGTGATTCAATCCATTTAATCGGCAGCAATAATTAAATTGCATAAAAATGTCACTAAATATAATTTGCATACTTGTCTGGATGTATCGCTGAAAGAACAAATATTAAAATAATGATGTCCAAACTGTTCTCCTCGAAAGGTGGATTCCAGTCCTCTTGAGTTGCATCGAGTACGAATGCTTTACACCTTTACAAGAACAATTTTTATGTAAGTTTATTAACTGACATTTATATAACTTTATTGCTCTGTATATCTAGCAACTTATATTACCTCGTTGTATCATATTCTTTGCTTTGTTGCAATATCTCAATGGCTGTTGGCGAAAAGTCACAGCAGTACACAAATAAATCTGGATCATTGTTGTATAATAACAAAGGAAACACCGTGTTTCCCACACCACATCCTATTTCAAAAATTGTGTGCACAGGTTGAATGGTATCATCTTTTGAATTGCTTTTTTCATCAACACTTCCACTTTGCGACTCTGGTAAAACTCTCAGAGGTCTCTCTTTATCTTGCTTAACATCATTGGGTGCTAATTCTGGAAACTCTGTGAATAGCCAATGTCTATCCTTAAAAAACCTTTAATTAAAGTGTTAATTAGTTTCAGAACATTATTAAAGTGATAGTGCTAATTGGCAGGCAGAACTTGTTTTAATGAGTTTTTAACTAACCTATTTTGGTGGATTCCATAGAATTTATCCCAAAACTTGTCTGCCTCATCCTCGTACTTGGCTATCTCCTCTGCTGAAGCGGATACCTTTGAGTTTTCTTCAACTTTGCGCTGAGCTGTTTCTTCCTGCTCCTTGTCCCAAACCACGTTGTCCCTGCAAAAAAGGATTTATTACAAAACATTACATTCAGTTGACATTTTTTAGTAAACATAAACACGAGTATAATTATGCAATTCACAAGAATTATGAACTACTGCAGAGTCAATCAGAAGAAGCTGAAACGCACGTTAATCACCATTTGAGAACAAGACAAAAAACGTGTTGCAAGCAAAAAATTCACAGTCCAACAAAAACATAAACAACAAACGTCAAGCTTTGAGGTTAGAATGACTGGTTGACTGTTAAAATTGATAAAAACCACATTTATTACCAAGCATTGTGCCGGAAGACATCATCCTTGTCGTCGAGGGTCCGATTTCCAAACTGTGGCCTTTTGCTCGTCGACTCCTCGGCGCCGACATCCTCCGTTGACTCTGCCATAGCGATCAATGGCAGAAGCACACTACACTCTCTCTGAACGCACGTGTTTTGCAATGCCAGCGCCGGCCGCCACCTTGACTCCACTCTGCGGGTATTATAAAGGCGTTTTTACAATAGCTATATTTTACAAGCTATATAGAAAAGTGCGTTTTAACGTTTGTAAAAAAGTTATGCTCAAATACAATGCTACTAATAATTATTTTGAGAAAGCAATAAATTTCTGGAGGTACTTATATTTTTATGGTGCACTGCAAGAAACAGATAAACACATCGCTCGCGACTGATACGATCGCTGAATTAGCATTGTAATGAACGTCTATACATTTTTGTAATTTGCGCTTTATTATAGCTATGAATAATTATAATACTTTGAGTATAGCCTCAGGCTTTAAATACAGAGTATATGGACGTAGCATCGCTATACTCATCCGCAGTAATTTTGATAAAAATCTTTGCAGGGATATACCATCAATCAATATAGCTAAGAGCGCGTTCGTCGTTCGAACAACCTAATCTCGTTTTTCTTTTGTAAAGTCCTACGTAAAACGCCATGTTATAACTTAATTAAAAAAAAAAGAACCCTGCATTAAAAAACCTCAGCAAGCTACACCCGGCATAAAGCCGTAGACACGCCTTGAAGTGCAGTCCTATAATAGTGATATGTGCATCAGATGCGCGCGCGCATCGCATTTCTCGCGCTATCCGACCGACGCCTGCCGGCTTCTCGCGATTTACAGTCGGCCGCTCGTTCGGTTGCCCGTCGAAAGGCGCGCGGGAGTCGCCGAAAGGGGATTTCAGCCGGTAATTCACCCGCGCGCACACGTATATGTATAGAAAAAGACAGAGTGATATCGAGAGAGGCTCTTGTCCAACTGCTGTTGTTGTATGTGTATGTACATATATATAGGGAGAACGGGAGAAAGAGCTACTGATACACGCTGACTGACGGACTGATGTCGATATAGAGACGCGAGACGGTTCTTGCTACCTTAATAAACCTCTCATCCTTATATAAGTAAGTGTTTGAACCGCTTATACTTGCAGCGGATTAACGCCGATTAGCTTTGCATGTGCCATGTCTTCTCATCTTTTCTGTATTATGTGCGCTGCCTTTTTTTCTTTCGAGAGATTGCAACGACTAGCTGAGGCAGTTGCAAATTTTTACCGCCCCCTTGTTCGTTCGCTAATTTGTTCACAATATAGATTGTGCATATAGATAGAGGCCTATACATCCTTTAATAATTGTCGAAAATCCCTAATTATCCTACATACATAATCTGCGTTAAATTAACTTCCAGCTTCCGCGCAACTGTGCACAATATGAGGTCAGTTCGGTCGCACTTATTATACCTCAATCGCTCTGAAAGTGACCAACCCCCGTGTATAATATCAAAGAGCGAAAATTGAAAAGACTGAATCGCAGCCCCTGTGTCCAGTCGAATAAAGAGAAAAAAATACACGCACGTACACATAAGCGCAGCTTTGCAAAAAAAAAAAGAAAAGACACGAGAACCACGGCCGCCCTTTCAATTTCCCTTCGTGGAGAGGGAGCAAAACGCTATCATCATCGAAGCCACACAGGAGTGAGTCTAATCGAAACGGGGACCGGCTGCTTTTTGACGCAAACTTGCGCAGCTTTCGGATCAACGACCCTTCGCTCGTGCGCACGTATAATACGTGTAATATATAGTTCTCGTATATACATATATAAGCGAGAGAGAGAAACGAAAGGTGCGGATGCACAGGGAGAGGGCGCAAAAAGCGCGAGCAGGATGCGCGAAGGAGCAGCAGCATCAAAATGCACGAGCACGAAACGCGCAGAGAAATAAGAGGGAGAGAGAATAATCGAGGCTGCTGATGCTGTTGCAGTTGGGGAAAATGGACGCGAAGAGAGAACAAAAAAAGAACTCGGAGACAGTTGCGCGGACAAGACGGATGGACGCGGTTTATTGAAAGATGTACGGATGAGCCGCTGTCGCCGGAGGGGGTGTACTCGTGTGACAAACTTCGATACAACAAGTTCTTCTTATATTGAATCTTCATATATATGCACTACGCGGGAGATGCTGACGGATGGGCAGTGTATTATACAAGTCGTGATAATTTTTGATAACGAAATATCTCAGCTGTAAGTATATTTCAGAGGGGCATAGCATAAAGCCGTGAGGCAAATGTCACGCGGATACGACGGAGCTAATTGTAAGTGTGCAGGAGATAGCGTATGGGATGATGAAAAAGAGAAAGAGATATATAGTCGAAAGGAAAATGCTGCAGGAATGAAAAAAGACGCAGACTACAGCAGCTGGAAGGGACAGGTGATAAGAGGCTAGAAGGGCAATTATATAGCCGAGAAAATGAAAAAAGAGCCGGAATAGAAAAGTGGAAGGACGAAGCGTTTGGAGTAGCGTTGAAATAAAAAAATCACATTCCTCCCCTCGTGCTTGATGCGACGTCGAGTTCCAAAATTATCCTTTAGACTCTGGTACATTACCTCCAGCAGAGCCTAGTTCCGGTCTCTTGGGAACTCGGCTATACATCAGTAGCAGCAGCATCCCTACTTTGAAAACTTCATTCTATAATTAGCCTTCGCGCGTACGCGTCATCATCTCCCAACGCTGCTGCAACGACAGAACACTGATGCACATGCAGAGAGCAAAAAGCATACACGAAGGGTGCTGTGCAGCTGAATATGGCTGAACTGTATAAAGCCGTTGAACGAATTGCGTCACTGCAGCTCGTGGGCGGCTGCGATCCTGCTGCTATGCCGTTCTCTCACTCTCTCTCTCTCTCTCTACACCTAAAGGGAGAAATCGATACCCTGCCGTTCCTTTCTTCTTCGCCCCCGCGAGATTTCTCGCTTATATATGTATATTCTATATATGACGCCTGTGCAGTAATTTCGCGAGGATGTGATGCGCGCGAGAGTAGAGGAAGTTATCGATTTTCACCGGCAGACGCAAGCGTTTTGATGACGAATGGGCTAAATGCGACGCTTTCTCCCGCGGGTGTTGTAACGGGAATGAATTACCTCGTGGGTTATACTCTCGAGGAAAAGTTATTGATATTAATGTACTTGCATCGAGAGGAGACCTCGACGACGTTGTAGATATGCGGCTGATTGGAAGTGTAATGAGAAGCAATTTATATCGGAATCGAGGAAACCCGGCAATTTTTATCAATCACCTGCATCCGTAACGAAATCCAGAGGTATATGTATAGTTTGATCGAGAGTCTCTCCTTTACCGAGAGAAATTTACACAAGAAAAAATTCGCCAATCGATCTTCATTAATTAAGCAGCTGCATTATCGATTCCGTGAAATTTTTAATAGTCGCAAACATTACACATCCACGCTCAGCTTCTGTCTCTCACCTGCACATGACCGAATGCCGCGAGGGTAGTGACCGAGTAATCGGGCCCGGCTTGAATCGATCATCGCTGGGGCTATAATTACAAAGTCGACCGAGGGAAGAGTATAGTATGATGCTATACCACCGCCTCGCGAGATGAATAAATCGAACGACCTGTTCGATTTCGCCGCAAGCTCGAGAGAGCGTCAAATTTAGAGCGACACTCGCTATATATCGGTGGTATGTATATATTATAATACAGGATCGCGGAGGTCGTTGAACTCGCGAAAAATAGCCCACAGTGTCGTATAGCGCGATGTCGTTCCTCATTTGTCGAGTCTCGCTGGAATATAACGCCGGCGCTGCAGTACATATAATGAGATTAAACGATAATGTGATAGCTGCGCGGAACGATGGTATATACTGTGTTTGGCGAAGTTATACGGATAAAAGTTAACGTTTATAATTGTCACGAGCAAAAATGCATGTGTATTATACGAAAATTTTCGTGAACTTTCGTTAACTCAGAGCCAGCAGGGTTGAAAACTGAACCCGTATACCAAGACCTACCCCAATATACGAGGATGCACAAACCGGTCGTATTTTTATTTTTCTCTTCTCGCCGGCGGTTATACCACTTGCAAAAGACTCGTTCTGTATTAGAGCAAGAATATAAGCAGCGCCTTTATTATAATTTGGGCGGAACAAGGGTAAGACCGACGGATTCACAATTGGAGGGTGACTATATTACGATTCTGTTATTGCGACATCGTTTCATCAGTCGAGCATCAGCTTAATTCTCGCAGATCCTCTCGGAAGTATTATAAGATATAACGTTTTGTCGTCAGACGTTATTACGAATTGATTTTCAAGCTTTGCGTCAGATCTTAATTTTTTTTACTCGACGATATGAAGCGTTTATCTTGATGAATTATAGCTACGGCAGGTTCGAGGCTGTGACAGACAGGCAAGACGGACGCAATTAATGAATTAATATTTGAAGTGGAAGTGCCGGCGGCGGCGTGAGGATGAGATGAAAAAAAAGTAGATTAACGCGAAAGCGAAAAGTCTCGCTGGCGAACTGGCTAAAACACATCCGAGAGCTTTTGAATAATTGATGATACGCGAGAGAGCATTAGCAGAGTGTTGTGTGATCAAAAGAGCGAGATATTATTGTGTGAATGTAAAAGTTGGTCAGCCCGATGAGTTCAGGAGCGCAATCGATATTTGCAAAATTTCCCCGGCTTTATATTAGCCATCGTACTAGACAGACCGCACGCACACCGTATCCCTGACGAACAAAAAGATCGAAAAAAAGGAAATCCCAAACACGCGAACTTGCGCGCGCGACCAAACAAATCGGAAAAACCATGAAGGGGTGCGTAGCCATAAACAAACAAAAAGGCTAGCCAGTAGTACAGAGTATAGCGTATATACCTATAAGAGAGACGAGAAAAAAATAACGAAAAAAAAGAACGAGTACAGGAGAAAACGCGGCGGCTCGTCGACAGAGAGAGAGAGAGAGAGTGAGGGTAGCGCAAGCAAGGAAGGCGCGCGCGTTGCGGCGCTTGGTTACGGGGTGGTTGCCCTCGTCTGCGCTTTGTGGGAAATGCCCGCTCAATAACGCGTAGAGTCTGCCGTCTCTCTCTGGCTCACTCGCGTCTCCCCCTTTTGGATCTCTCGCGCGCGCGCAAAAGAGAGAGAGAGAAAGCTGTTGGCGAGGGTCGCTTTTGCCCCCGAAAGAGGCCTCCGCCCGGCCCTTCTGCTTGCGTTCTCTCTGCCTTCTATTTTTCTCTCTTTCTCTCTCGCGCGATAGTCTGATGCGGTGCTACGTTCTCTCTCTCTCTGTGTCGGTGTGTCTGCTGCGATGCTGCTGCGGTCCTTGCTCTTTCTCTCTATATATTCTCTGATGCTGTGTGCGAGCTCATGCTACTCCTCGTTTGTCTTACTTTTGCGTTTTACATTTTCGGAGACAGGCCTTTCTATTATCGCCTCTGCTGTCTGTCTATGTCTGCTGCTGTAGTCCGGGATTTTCGCGCGTGTATACCTTTGGAAAGAATATGCCGGCAATTCCTTTTGGCTGCTTTGTGTCTATGAGTTGTGTACGTTTTCAGAGATAAGAGCTGTATACAGGCGCTTCGTTAATCGGCTGGATTCTAAACTCCCTTCATCACGTACATTACAATAGAGAGGAATCAACGTCTCGTATCTTTGCGGGTCGCGTGTGTAGCTCCTCCAGCAACACATCAGTAGCCCCGAGGCTTGTCGTCGGACTAATAGAAAAGGTCAATCCCGCGAGAACCTTATATCGCACACTTGACACCGCGCGGTCTTTCTTTCTTTTCTATTGTATTATACATAGGTATAAGGCTGCCGTCGGCTTTCCATTATGTCCGCGGAAAGGTGCGCGGATGAACAGGTGGATTCGGGGCCAGGGTTGTCTAGAAAAATAGAGAGAGAGAGAGTGTGTGTGTGTCTCCCCCTTCGGGCTTTAGCGTTTCAAGAGCCTACGTGCGGATGCAGGTGCTCAACGAGACCTGCTTTCTCCGTCAACTTTCTGGTCTATTTTTGCCCCCCCTTGCTCTCTTAGCCCTTTTTTTCGAGGATGATGATAATGATGAGGTCTGTACAGACTGTACGCTTTCAAGGTCGAGGCTTCTTCCTATACATTATTTACATTGCGAGTCTATATTTGGGCTATCTTTATATACACCATCCATAAAGTTTATACAGTGTATTTTATAGCATTTATAACCCGAAGCTAAGAAGACAGTATTAGCAAATAATAAAAGATAATCCTATTAGACTGCAGAGAGATTATCCAATTGCGGTACAGGCGACTATACTACTGCAGCGGAGCTGCAAGCTCGTTAACGCGAGAAACTGTGAATTTAACAACCTGGATATATCGGTGATGCTCTCGAGAGCTCTGCAGCGTTGTACAGTTGCTAAATCTTCGAGTTCGTTGCTGAGAACAAGCCGAGATTACCGGCGGCGCAATTACCTCGGCAGTGATTGGCGCTCGGGTTGTACTACTACTACTACTATTATTACTGGGCTAGTGCTTCATTGACGATTCGAGTTTACTATGCAGTCAGTCTGACAGTGCTTTCGATTTAATCCAGGCCTTTGCTTCCCGAGCTTGCGTACTTCAGTATTATCCGAAACGTACAATCAATCAATTGTTCAATCGTTCAGTAATGCATGAATTCTATCCTCCATCTCGTTATGTTTATATACCTGATGATGCTCTAGAATATAACACAAACTGTCGTGATTTAACGGCGTCTATCTTTAGAAATAAGTTAAGTAACACACAAGTGTAAGCAATCGAGTCAGCAACAAGCGAGCTTATATATATATACCATCGGCGATAAACGGGCGCGAGAGCGCATAATAATAATCCAAGTTGGCGACGCCTCTGTTATAATACCAATTCCCTCTATTATATACACGCAGACGAGACACGAAAAAGGGAAACTCTCTCGCGGCTCGCGGTCGATCGGCCCAAGTTCGCAGCAGCAGCGCCAGAGAGAGAGAGAGAGAGAGAGAGAGAGAGAGAGAGAGAGAGAGAGAGAGAGATCCCACCCCTCGGTACGCCTCGCGTTATATATATATATAACACTCACTGTCTATATATATACATGTATATGTCTCTTGGTGTACGCATAGCATGGCGTTGCAGGGGTGGTGCTATAGTGGTGGTGGTGGTGGAAACCCAAAGATCGTTCGGGCGATGACCTCGACGTTCTACTCCAGGACTCCCAGGCTGACGCGCTTCTGGACTCGTTCGGCGTTGCCATAGCTCTCCTTTTTCTCTCTCTCTCCCTTTTTTTCTCCCTGTTCGCTGCTTGCGCTCTCCTCTCTCTCTCTCTTTCGAGGACCCTGATGTACGCGTACGGTATATAAACGCCGGACGTTTACTCTTTTATATATTTTCCGAGCCTTTTTTCTGCGCTTTATCGATCTCTGCTCGCCACTCGCGCGCTGTATGTATACACTTTCTTTTTTAGAGACTATATACCCCATGGCGACCGGTTGATTCAATTATCTTTGATAATTAAGGTGAAACTGTGCGTTTTCGATGAACGCTTTTTTTCACTCGTGCGGATCGGAAGAACGAGAATGAGCAAGAGAGAAGGCAAAATTTGACTCCTCGACGCCGGAAGCGCTCATAACTGGCTTCCTGCGAAGGGTGTCATTAGCCGCGTACTATGTAATAATAGCGTATATAACCCTTTTTCACGCACACACCGCGACGCGTGATTACCGATAATTATATATAAGGTCGTTTAAATATCGAACATTTTAGGCTCGTTATAGGGTAATTCGAAGACTCGTGTTTTCAGAGTTACGCTTTGCATGCATGATCGTTGAATTTGGAAGTGCTGACTGCGCGGATGAATTCGCGATTGAATTTTCATGTATACTCTATTGAAACGACAGCGTGTCCGTCGTTAACTTTTTAAAATCCTATTTATACTTGGTGAAATTTATAGATTTTTCGACGTTTATATCGACGGTATTATGAAGTTCTTAACTGGAGCACTCATAAGCTGTCCAGTGTCAATGGAAATAAAAGCAATTCTCTGTATGCTTCATCCTTACACAGAGTAAACTTTATTTTTATCCACGTCCTGATCGAGTAGAAGTATGCACGCAGAGAAACGATGATAAAAATCTTGAAGCAAATATTCTCCGAGTATAAAAATATTGTAAATGTGGGACGAAAACAGGGTATGTTTACGGAAAATCCGGTGGAAACTGGAAATCTCCCGCTCCGATTTCGCCACGCCATAGGCCAGTGGCGCAGATCAATAAGCATTCGAGAGTGAGAGAGAGAGAGAGAGAGATGTCTCTCGCCTCCACGCGTCTCTTCGAATTCAAGGATTTTCATCTTATCCAAGTGTATCGAAGCTTTCGTGTCTGGCTTTTGTGCGAAAATGCCATTTCCTTCTTTGGCTAAAGCTGTAAATATTTTCGCCAGCTGTTTGCGCCCTGCCTCTGTCACGAGTCTCTCTCTCGTCGCTTCCATTTTATCAAAGCGTTGTTATTGTTGTTGAAGTATAAATAGAAAAAGCTTGTAAATACGTTAGTATTTGAGTGATTGCGTGACTCTTTTTTACTTTTAAATCTATATACTAATTCTACTATCGCTGCTTAGTATTTCACTGCGTAATATCGCGTCCAGATGCAACTGGGGAACATGTCGCATCAAAGGACACACAGAGAGAGGGAGGCTGCTGCCTGCAGCAGCACAACCTCGTCGTCGCATCATAATTGTGTTAAAACAAACTATCGATAGCTATTGTCATGCAAGCTTCTGTCTCTCCTGGTACAGCTTAGTCTCAGGAGCATTCAATGCTAGTATGTGTGTGTATATGCATAGATCGCAGGTGCATATAGCCGTGTACGACGTGTGTGCGCACTTGTGGTACACGCGACTCGGTGAAAGACCCCATTTCAGTGCCATTATAGACGAGCGCTCCTAATACTGCTTCTATACCTCGTACAGCATCAGTAGCCCTTTTACCTTATAGAGAAGATGGTGTATAGATACTGTGGGGTGAGGATCGACTTTCAGGGACCGTTTTCTACTTGTAATTCTATCTTGATTTCCGCTTCTTAATTTCCTTGTTTCGTGCAATTATCAAGAATGTTGAACTTTTCAAAGTTTTCCAAAGCCACGTATACGATTCTCTAAACTCAAATAGGTATTATAAAGCGTTATTCTCGCACGCAAAGGCCTACATATAACAAGATTCGCAGGATGCGCCGCGCAAACCAGTCGCGAGGACGACAGTAAGCTCTCTTGGTATGTGCGCATATATTCGCACCTTCCGATCATCGTAGCGCGCAGGACTCCGCCTCGTTTCGCGCGCGCGCGCCTGGAATGCTAACTTTTTCCTTTACTCCAGCACTATCGTGCTAACATGCCTAGAAAACTCGACTATATAAATATAGTGTTTTCTTCTCGCGCACTTTCTTCTTCGTCCCACAGCAGCTTGTGTCTTATCTATGTAGAGGTGCTCACCTGTTTTCCGTTCGCTATATGACAGGACGATGCATCATTCGAGGCGCTGATGTTGTTGGGTGGTATACAGGTGCAGGTGATCAAGGAATGCGAGGAGAAACGCGGATGGTTAGCTTGATCGAGGAAAAAGGATGCATTTGATGCAAGCCTCGATTGAGACATCCTTCGTGCGATGATTTATAAATTGTTACCTGTGGACTGTGATTATTTTTTACAATTATTGTTTATTTCGATCTTCTGTGGACTTCTAATTGCGTGGAGTGTATATAGAGACTTTAGAATATATCGAGAAATAGCTTCAATCAAATTAACAAAATTGTCGACTTAATTACAAAGCGAACGACAGCAACTGCGCGCTTTAGATGAAAAGCCCGGAGATTTAGAGGCACTTAAGTGCACGCTCAAGGGATACGGTTAGCAGGTCCTCAAGGCTTTTTTCTTTCTTTCCTTTTTTTTAAAGATAGCTTAATTGTTTTCAGAATGAAAGCGTTCCCTTGATTACAAGCTTGAGTGGTTGCTTCTTTTAGAATAGGTGTTTGCGAGAAATCTCATTGTGCAACTTTCATTATTCTTATTGGCAATTAAAGAATTTCTTAGATATCGAGGTTAATTAAAACAGAACTTTAATAACTAGCTCAAATTATAAGAATTTCATTAATTTGAAAGTCGTAACTTTGCTAGAGTGCATCGTAATCGATTTCCCGTAAAAGCATCAATTAATCGATAACTTCGTTACAATCTCCAGCATCGAAATCTCGCGCTTTAATCGACCGACTGTGTAACACGTTTAATCCTTCATAAAAAGCCACTGCATACTATACTCTCAGAAAATAATATCTCTCTCTTACAATCCTTATCTGCCAGCGAACGATGCATTCCAACGCACCGCGCAGTTCTGCCAACCGCAAGCTCGATCGCGGCGTATAATAGTGGCACGTCTCGAGCATATAGAAAAAAAAACGACTCTGGTTTCCGTTAATCGTGCGAAAACTCGTCCCGATTCGATCGGCCCATGCATATGCATGCGCTCTCTAGCTCGATAAAAGTGCAGTGCGCATAAGTATGTAAGCAGTGTATGCATGAGTAAGAGAGAGAGCGCGTGCTCTTTCGCGAGTAAAGGATAGTATCTATTTATACGGCGCGCGAGCGAGAAAGAGAGGCAAGGCAATTGACCGCGCGGCCTTGACTTTCTGCCTATGCGCGCTCTGCTAACGGACTACTATTCTGCTGCTGCTTCTGCGAACGAACGACAGGATAGTGCAAGAGCTCTTTTCTTATTTTGTCGATTACGTCGATGGGTCTTGGCAGAGGATCCGTGTGGATTAGGTTCACACGTTTTGAAAAAGACCCACACTATAGTGCGTGTACCTTGATGACGGTGTGTGAGCATGCGGAATCAGCTGTAACTAATAGTAGCGCCAAGTCATCAGTTATAGTAATAAAACAAAGCAGTTTTGGACTGGCCTTCTAAGTTTCTAGACCTCTAATCTCTGTCTAGCGAAGATAGGTGGCGCATGGGCACTTTCTTGTTTCCCTCATCACTATCTGCACGTAGAATGTATAAATATATAGTTGTACACCTATGTCTTGTTGAGCTGATCATGCTATAACTGCCTGACGCCGATGTACAGAAGAAATGTTCGCCCAGAAAAAATATTTTCTCTATATACATCTTCCTCTAGATCCTCTTCAATGTCACGGCCGCGAAGAAAAAAGTCGAAAAGAAGATCGATGTTCGGTGACGAAAAGATAAGGGAAAGGGGAGGGGGAAGCGCCTCGGGCGTGGGCGTCAATCGGCCAAGTGAAGAAAAGGAGCGAACGAGCGAGGCCAACGGCCTTGACCCCGTCCATGTCGGCCGCGCGCACGTATATATATACCGCTTTAGCGAAGTGAGACACGCGAGAACACGGCTACTAGCAATGGCATCGGTCAAAACAAAGCGCCGATCCTCGCACCTTTTTTCGCGCTTATTTTCTCACGTTTCACTCGCGCCACACTGAAAGAGAGAGTTATGGTTATACACGGTGACACGCGAACTTGCTTCGTGGGTGGAGATGTGGTTCAGACACGCAAAATGGCTAATTTATTGACAGTTACGAACACTTTGTTGTTTTCTACTTATATTTTACGAATAATATTTCTCTATAATGCAGGAGTTCACTTCTTGGAAGATAAATGAGCTTCGTCGCGATGAAAAGTTTGCTAACTCTATGAAAATTCGCTGAGTGTGCTTTGATAAAAAAGTTAGACTCATCCTTATGTATACGGGTCTTGATAACAATTCATTTTCCTGGAAGATCTATTGTTTTATTAAAGTTATTGCGCTACTACTGCGCGCGTTTAAACTTTTCAATTTAAACTGATATATAAGGTACTTCTTCCATCTGAGAGATACTATAAACGAGATCTTGTATAACAGTGCAGAACGGTAAATTCAACTAAACGAGTGTAAATAACTTCATATGAATCACGACAATAAGGACCAAGCTCTACTGCGACCCTCTGAAAATATTATTCCAGCATATGTACAATGATATACTAGTCTTCTGCTGATCAGACACAAAAGTCCGCAAACGTTTTTCGGAAAAATCAGATAAGAGCTGTATTTAACGGATATGCTCCGACGCACGATGATCTTATTTATGCCAAGGAATTTCCGTGCAGCAAGCGAAATGCGCGCAAAGGGAAGCGCAAGTTCTTTGTGTTACCGATCTGAGTCATCGCTGATGCTGATTCGAGGTTTATACTGGGATTAGTCATCCGGCGGGACGGCAAGGCTGAGACTGCACATTACTTTGATCTCATGCTTGTTTCCAGACTTTCAAATCAGCTCTCCTTTATTATGTTCTCAGAGTGATTATGATCACGGCTTCTTAAGATAACTTTTATTGTCAATATTTATATATTTCATATACTCTCCGTGCGTCAGTGCTTGACTGCAACTTGTATAAGCTATATAATATTCAATCGTCCATTCTGACGAATTCAGCTTTTCGGAAAATTTAAACAAAAACATAGTTCTCACATCCCGGAAAACTGCGTTACAACAGAAAATAGACATCTACCGTTCTCGCAAAACCCCGGAAAAAAAGTTGCCCACGCACAAAAATATTTATCCGCCCTCAACAGAGTTCGCGCAATATGAGAATACAGCGACGACTCTAGACCATATACACATCGAAAAAAAACGAAAGTTCTCTATAGTGTGCGCAACTCTTTCGCTGGGGGGTGAGAATTGCCAACTCGAGAGTTTCAGTCGGTGAGGGCTTTTTTCATCCCCCGAAAAAAAGCATAGCTCAAAGCGGAAATTTTTCAATCTAGTAGCCTCCTGAAATGTGTGTCGTCGAATTAGCGACAAAAATGAGGTGAAAATTTACTCAGTGGTAGATGATGAGTATGTAAGGAAGCTATGGTTCGAATTTTAAAAAGGTTCTAAATTATAAAAAAAAACATACATTTAACCTCAAAAAATGAGTCAATGTAGAGCGACCTGCTGGATTTTTCGAAGCTGATTTCGGCAGACGAAAACTGGGATTGAAGTGAAAATAAGAGAAACGAAATTTACTCTTTGTCCTGAACGAAGATTCCCCTGCTAAGAGTCGAGACACGCACTTGACGCTGAAGTGACAAGCCCGCGCACTTTAATTTTAGAAAGAAGTTAGAGAACAGCTCGACGCTTATAAATTGCCTCTCCGAGAAATCATTAAGGACGCGGTGAAGTACTCGCGGCTCCTCTTTCATATACATACCTTAATTAGAATTTTCGTTAATTAGCTTTGAGCGATTCCCAGCTTGAGCGAAATGAATTCCATTGGCTCCCATCGAAAATCTATAAATCAAGCGCCCGAAGGGTCAAAGACCCCGAGACGAGGGTAGAGTATATATATAAATATACAGGAATTCGAAATCTCTCCGCGAGTTTCCCTGAAAAACTTTTCAATTTATTTCCCTACAGCGAATCGCCGGCTCTTATCCCCTCAATTTGGGCGGCGGCCCGCGCATTTACACGCGCATCTCCCCTTTTCGCGACTCTGTCTCGCAACTTTTTTTCTCCACTCGTACATTCAACTTTCTCGCACTCGCTTGCGGGGTCATCTTGCGGCGTAACAGCAGTCTGCTTAGTGTTTTCCGACGCCCTTTTTTTCGAAAGATGAATTATGGACGAGCTATTGTTACGGGCTCTTTAACGCGCGAGAGCTTTCGGGGGTTTGTCGGCGAATATTGGCGACTCATACGATTTTATACTGTGTATTGTACTGATCATGTGTCTGACCTTTTGATTTCTTTCTGTGTGTTTCAGGTGAGTTTCGAGAAAAATCAATCACTACGGTATATTATGTAACTCGCGTCCTCGTCTACAAGTAAGTTTAAATTCGCACGTATATAGAAAAGCTGCACTTAGAATTCGACCCACTTATAGGAGCATCAATTTTGATATAATAGAATGAAGCATCATCCCCCCGTACATTCGATAGGCCCTATTATATCAGCCCCTTTTCCGTGATACCAGGCAATAAAGCAACCGCTCGAAGGTGAGTACGTAAGTACAAGTATACCTTCACAGCCAAAAATAACGAGCCCCTCGCAAGGGAGTGAAAGAAAAAGAAGAAGCTACTGCGGCGTTAAAATTCATCCCCTCGGAGGATACACCTTGCTCTATGTTATACAGAGGAGGGATGAAGCAGCAGCGGCGTGGCGCGCAGAGCGCAATGACCTTCCTCAAAACAGCCCGCGAGAAATCGATCGGCTCCTTATCGCCCGCCTGTACCTCCCACACACCCGGCGCTTGCTCAAGACCCACGCCCGAAATTCAAAAGCTCGGATGGAAACGCGGATGCGTGGGTGCAAGCTTTTGCGCGGGCGTGCATTGTATATACGTCAAAAATCAGAGTAGGCGTTGCAAGTCTCTGCGTCACTGAACTAACCTCCAATGAATGCCGGTGCTTTTCCTGCGTAAAAGCTTGATTTAATTTTGCGAAATATGGTGTACGCTCCAAAATGATGATTAAAGAGTGTATTCATGAGGAACAAGTGGAATAAAACGAGCTGCATGCGCTTAGAGAATTTCGCCGGTCGACGGTACCGCCACCCCGTAGGTGCACACGGCGACAAGCTCTCTCCGGAGCATCTCTCTCCCACGTCGGCTGCAGCGCACAACTCCCACGCATTCTTTCGTCCTGCCGCTAATACTGATTTCCGTTAATTCTTGAGCTGCCTTCGGGGCTCTTTAAATTTTCCTTCAAAGGCCCCTTTTCTTATAGCATCGCAGAGAGAAAATCGACTCCCCTCTCGTCCTTAGACATATAATCGCGTGTACATAATAATGCACAGAGGCGCGGTGCGCGTGGACAGGTGCGGCTGTTGCGTGCACCTCTCCCTCCCCCACAGTCTTTCTCTCTCTCTCTCTCTCAGACAGACACACGAATCCATCCCCGCGACCAGTTGGCTGCTGCTGCAGCACAAGTATATACTATATAGTATGGGAAATGTGCGCGCGAGCGCTGGCGCCGCCTGCCGGCCGGCTCGCTCGATCTATCCTTCCCCTGCACCGCTGCGCCGAGTGATACACACACAAGATGGTAGACGACGACGGCTGCTCGACTTTTTCCTCATATCCGTATATAATATAACAAGATTGCAACTCGCTCTTTGCGCGCTTGCGAGCGTGTTGGAAAATTATGATTTTTCTCAGCAATTTCGAAAATTTCCTCCATCATTTCGCTTGTGTATTCAAATTCGCTATAACACGGCTCTTTTATATATTCTCGCCTGTATACTTCCCCACCCGAGCGGTGGCGGCACCCCTCCCCTCTCCTATAGAATGCATCGCTCTGTCTCGGTCGCTCCCCCTCGGTCGGCTTGCTCTCAGCGGCCGTCTCTCTTTCACTTCGCGTGTGCCTCCGCTTCGAGAGTGTAGTGGAGACGCCGCAAGCGCGCGTTGATCCCCCGGTCACAAGTTGTGTATACAGATTTATATATATTATATATACATCGCTCGCTCGCACTCGGCGTTTTATTTTTTTCGTTCAGCTCGTCAAGTCGTGCTCTCGAGTATAATATACACAGTTGATGTGCGTGTGATCTTCTGACGCGGCGATCGGTAGGTACATCAGCGTCGACGATCGCTTCTATGCCCGGGCGGCGGCGGCGTTGCTATACTCTATCCCTCTCTCTCTCTCTCTCTCTCTCTCTCTCTCTCTCGCTCTTTCTCTCCTGGCATCCACGTCTATCTCCTTCTCTCTCTCACTTTCTGGTACACACTGTGTGTGGATTGCGTCTGTGTGTGTGTGTGTCGGTGTTTGTAGCGACGACAGCTTATTTGCAGACAGTTCCCAGCTGAGTTGTATGTGCACCGAGTCGTGGCAGAAGAGCTGGACTTTCGATCGAGAATAAAACAAAAAAAAACATTAAAGTTCTCTCGGCGTTAGTCCCGTCTCTTTTGTGTGGGTGTGTGTTTGAACGCGCGCGTGTGTGTGTAAGGTTATTACAGCAGCTGTAACAGCAGGAGAGACAGAGAAATCTGCACTCGATTCACGACTGCTCCGAAATTCGTAAAGAAGCAGTAGTATCGGTAGACATATGCCCGGGCGACACACCCTTAAACGCTGTCGCCCTCTTTCTCTCTCTCTCTCCCGCTATACGCTGCCACACACACACCTTCTGTCTCGCTCATCCGCTCCGAAAAAATTTTTTTTTCCTCATCACACTGGAGTGTAAGTGCCGCGGATAGTGTATAACGAAATAAAAAGACACTTGTACGATGCCGGCACAAGACCAATGACGTAGAGTCGAGACTCGAGAGAAGAAGTTGTGTGTGTGTGTGTGTGTGTACCGGCTCGCCGTGAAAGTGCGTCGCTCGCTCTGAGTGCGCGCAAGTGCAAACTCGCGCAAGCGAGAGAGAGGGAGATCGACCTCATCTTCACGGCACAGCATATCCTTGCCCTCTCCTCCCCCCCCCTTCACTCCGTAAAATGAATTTCCTCCCCGCTCCTGCTCCGAAATCCAAATCGGAGCGAGTGTAATATTCGATCCCGCATATCGCACAGCAACTCAAGCGACTGTATCTTTTCTTTTTTCAAACAGCGGACGACGTGCCGCATCTAGTGTGTGCAGTCGCACACGTCTTCTCCGAAGAACACCAGCAGCAGCAGCAGCAGCAGCGATTCCTCGTCGCATATTTAATCTCCGAGAGACAGACAAACTCGCTTCTGCGTCTGCGCGTACTCGCGCGTGTGTGTGTGTGTACGTGCCGAGTGCTGCCTACTATATATATACACACCAACTCTGTGTGTGACATACACACTCGCTCACAGACACGTAAAAGAGAGTTCTACTGCTCGTCGTCGCGGCGACGGCGCGGCGCACGCTCCCTCTATACACGCACACACAGCAGCAGAAAGAGAGATAGATAGAGAGTCGCGCGTGTGTGTGTGTTGACGCGCGCGTGTGTGTGTGTATGTGTGTGTAAGAGAGAGAGAGGTCGTGTCTCGTGCAGTTCTCTCTCTCTCTCTGTCTCGCAGGCTGCACAGCTCTCCGCGCGCGACGTCTGTACGTCTCTCGCGCTCGCTCTCGGGCCGCCGCTACTTGTGCAGTGCGTGTGACACGAGCACGCCGCTAGGATGTCCGTGAGAATGGAGAACGTGGCTGCGCCGAGGAAACTCAACAATTACAAAATGATGGTGAGTATTATACTTCAAGACAATATACATACACACAGCCACCATTATTTCATTACGCGCTCCGATAGGACAGCGGTGTTATGCGTTAGGTTATGCCGCGGCGACCACCGTCGTCGTCCTTATCACAGTGTCTGTGTGTGTGTGTGTGCGTGAGTGATATGATGCATCGGTGCAGCGATTGCTTCGAAGTATGTGAAAGCGAGAGAGCCGCAGCTTTCCCGAGAGGCTGCTTTTTTCCACCGAGTCGGAGTCATGGGGGCGGCTGCAGTGGAGACTCTCTCTCTCTCTCTCTCACTCGCGGAACCGGCGTAGTTTGACAGCTTGCCGCGGGGCGTCTGCTGCCCCACCCAGTCTCTCGTTCCCTATATATACATACTGTGTACCCATCTCACAGCTTCATTTCTTTCTCTCTTGCATAGAGTGCATCTCGCTGCATTTTCGCGATCTATAAAAGACACTCGGCTTATCGACGCGAAAGCGCCGCCAGTGTACAGAGTCTGCGTGTATATAGATTTTTCGATGCCGTCTGTCTGTATGCATGTATGTGTGTGTGAGTGGGAGAATTCGCTCGGGGTCCATGGACGTGCGCGAATTCGAGGTTGGAGCGTTCGTTGTCTCGGCGCATGCTCCGCCGGTGGCGGCGGCGGCGGCTTTCTCTCCTATATACATATATACACTTACACAGTCGTCCGTTTCGCTCAAGCTTATATATACTGCAGGATAGGAGGAGGATCCGGATCGAGGTTTTTCCGCTGATGTATACGCGGCTGCAGTGACGATCGATGCGAAGGGAAAAGTACCTCGAGTATAGGTATTCCACGGGCTTATCTCTTGGCGAAGAGAGAGGGAGGAATAATGTCAATTTTTTTTTATCCAACTGCTTACAAGCACCATCTGGCTGCTCGTCGCGGAAACACGCGGAGCGTTTCACGTGCGGCGGCTGATGCCGGCTGGGCGGCTTCTTCTTCTTCTTCTTCTTCTTCTTCCTCCTCCTTCTTCGTATACCTACTACACCTCGATTCTGCTGCATCGGAGCCGGTGATGCTCTCGAGAGTGTCGACTATTTCTGGCGTCGTCTCTCTCTCGCTCTTGCTGTGCATTCGTAGTTTTCGATTGTTTGAACTCGCGACAAGTGCCTCTCGAGAGCCGAGTATTGTACTACTACACTCTACTGCAGATTCAATTAAACTTCGCTTATCTCTCGATAACTACATCCATCATCGCGACAACACTTGGCTACTGTATTTTTCTTCTTCAAGAAATTCATATTCAACTGTTACACGGAAACGGAGCTTTCAAGCGCGCAAACGACCTTTTGAGAGTGAAAAAAGTAGCAGCAGCAGCAGCAGCAGGAGTCAGTGACAAATGACACTGACGATCCTAATCGAAATTCAAAGCACACAGTGTTATACTTTGCTCCCCCCGTTCTCGAGAATTGTACTTCGCGTGAGATCATCGTCGTTATTACATCGAACGATATATAGCCGCGTGATTAACGGACCTTTTTTTGCGAAGACTGGAAATACCGCGCGAGTCTTCGAATTAGTCACGCTCTGATAAGGATCGGCATTTCCCCCCTACAACAATACAACTATATATACAATGATATACAAGAGAAAGACACAAACCGGCGTGAAACTTCTAACCCCGTGTGCATCAGAGAGAGAGAGAAGACACTCAACCCCGTTCTCCACATATCCATTGAATCGCATAGTACCCGCGGCCTAAAAACCCGGTGTATACAGCAAGAGTGTACAGTATCACAAGTAGGCGGACGACAGTAGCAGCTCTGTGTAAAATGGAGTCGTTCCGTCGTCGTCCCTTATCGATCCTCCGCGGGCCATGCGCGTACACGCGCTGCACACGCCGGCGCTGCAGCAGCAGCTGCAGCAGCTGCCGGTATAGACAGAGCGAGAGAGAGAGAGAGCGCTCAGTTCTCCCTCTCCCACTGTAATACTCGCGAGCGCGGGTGTATATCTCGACCTCAAGGTACCTACGCGAATTCGGCCCTCCGTAGTTGCCGGTTGTGTGTGCGAGAACGCGCGCGCGCGCACACGCGGCCCTATACACTCTCTCGCGAGAAAATCGACCGATCGACAACGCCCTTCGAAGGCTTCCGTTCTCTCTCTCTCTCTTTGCCAGAGCTGCAGAGAGAAACCTTGGACGAGAGAAGCGAGAGTCTAGCTGCTGCTCCTTATCGGATAGATATAGAGCGTGGGTGGGTACTCTCGGTATGTAGGAGAGAGGTTAGAGTGGAAAGGGCGGGGGCGTGAATTTTACTTTTGAGACTCATCTAATGTCGGTGTGCTTTTTTTTAGTGACACTTTGAACGCTTCTCTGTTATTATGTGTATACAAAGTGATGTATAGAATTATTTTATTCGGATATTCTTCAATAATGCCGAAGCTTGAATAAGAGGATCTAAATTCCTTGCGCAAGTATTATTATATAGCGAATGATCTCCTCCTTTTGTGTATAAGTGATAATGCAGTGCCGGGCAAAACCGCCGGTGAAGAATTTCAACGCGAGATGTTTGAAAACCTGCTTTTATAATTTCACGTCGTTCCTGGAATCTGCATAACCGCTTCGAGAGATATTATATATACATCCGACGAAGTACATCATAATATCGCGCTCTATAACTCGCTTTGTTATTCGAAGGAAAATCGTTTTAAATACTGCGTTGATTTTCCGTCGGTTCATTATACGTGATGTTTGGCTAACCGCGAGTGTAAAATCATATCGAGCTGGAATATAATATAGGAAAGCTGTATCTATAACCGCGATGCGAGCGTTTGTCGACGTGATTATAAAAATAATCAATTATACCTTTGATCGTTATAATAGTACCGCCGATCTCTTCAATTAAAAAGCAATACGAGTAGTCTCTAATTATAAAAGACAATTTTGCGCGTGAAATCGGATCGAGTACTCCGCAACAAACGAGCCTCCCCGCTCGAATATACAAAAAGAATCCCTTATTAATCAACCCTTTTACTACCAATTAAAACCTTCGTTTAGCAAACTCCGCTGCACTTGCACATTATTCATATCTCTCAGCTTTCCCATTTATTTAAAAAACTCCGATATCAATTGACCGCGAGGTAACTTATCTGTCTTTATTGGACTATTCGCTCGATAAAGCTCGACTCCCACACCGTGAAAAAAAAAGCTGATGGGGGGCGAGATACAAGGCGATATCGAGATATAGCGAAAGCTGACGTCATGGCTTCGAAGAACGTTACAAGCCGACAGCTGTTTCTGGACGCACTCGTATACCGTCGTAACCTAGCAACGTAATTTATATCTCTTCGACGACGTATGTGTGTGTGTGTATGTGCATATTATGCCCTTGAGTTTTCATCCGGAATTACATACTATAGCTCGTCTCGTGAAATGAGACGGATGAGAAAAAGGAAATTTTCTCGTGTACGTTCGTTTTTATCGAAATCAAACACATCCGATGAGAGATCGTAAAGTCGGTTTCCGTCGTCGACCGTAAATTTTATTAGTATACAGATAAGCCCGCAATCAGAGAGGAACACGCACAGCTCGGAATACGATCTAGGCCGGCGAGCGGATTTACGGGAAATGCACGAAAAAAAAAAAATGCCGCAAACCGACAGATTTGAAAAAAAAAGCTCGCAAAGGTCGACGGCGCGTGAAGTCTCGGTGATTTGACCTCTATGAGCACAATTCGCTGCGATAATCGAGTTATTCCATTGAACAGACGAGCGATCACTCGTTTCATTAACAGCCGAAGCTCTGATGTATTATGACATATTCTGCTGCGCAATTTTTTTTCGTCGAAAATTTATAAGTGGAGCGAAAGAGCTTTTCGCGCTGGTCGTTAATTGCTTTCGATGTTTATCGACTGACGTAAACGAGCTTTTTGCCCATTTGTCGCAAAGCTCGCGAGAAAAGTTTCGCCTAATATGCGCGTCAAACTATATACCCGCTGTTGTTGGGAACTAAATTGCGGGATGAAGTCGTTTGCACAAGATTATTTTGTCCGAGTTTAAATAATTAAAACTTGTGGGTTCTCTTCTCGGTCTTCCCCAAGCGAATGCATATTCGTGTAGCTCGATAATGCTATATAATATAGTAATATAGTCATTATAAAAATGTAGCAATCAGCGACAATTAAGCCGCAAAAAAAGCGTAACGATTCGTTCCATGGAAACAATTTACACATCCGAATGGATAAAAGCTCGAAAAAAGCTTATAGCCATATCGAAATCGCAAACTCATTAAGCGAACCGCGCTAATTGACTCGCACGTGCCTGCAGTGTCCCCTTAACGACCGACGTCCATATAAAGCTTTGTGCATCTGCTTCGCGGAATATCGCCTGACGTCTATCGTAAAAATACTCGAAATTCGAATTTTTCATCATCAAGCACTGCATAATCGCATTTTTCATTTTAGAGAAAATAACTCCACATCGAGCTTGCGGATATAATATATAAAATAATTTCAACGCGCTGTTTGAAAATCTCGACTCAGCTGATGCATTTCTTCATGCAGAAGACATTCAGCACGAGAAGGAAGGTCGGTAATTAAGGACATTCGTCGTGGGTCATTAAAAAACAAAGCGTCGTCGGACAGCCGATCGTTCACTCCGCTTGTCGTCGCTGCTGCTGCTGCTGCTGCGCGGAGTGACATTTTTGTTCCTCAGTGCTCTTCTGCGAATAATCTCGGCGAGCGTCATTCGTAAAAGCTCAAAGGATATTAGGGTGTGGGTGTCGACTGTTTTATGTCCTCGTGTGGTTCTGACGGATTGTTATGAATGTTTGAGTATGACAAAGGTTTTTCGCATATTTTGCAGAATAATTAATCGGGAATGTTACAGCAGTATAGCTCGTTATTAAAATATAATATTATAACGAACAGCGAATTGTCAAACAAAATGAGATCGTATATCCGTGAATGTTTTTAAAATTTACACGTCAGTTTGACGTTTTAAAATTGCAATCAAACGAACAAATTCAATAATCGCGATTCCTCAATCAACTTGTTACATCGAACTCGAACCCACGCAATATCAGCCACCACAAATACAACCCATATCAAAAGTGTCAAAACTCGTGAGAACTCTTTACATACAGAAACGCCACACATGACTCCGTTAAACACACATGGCATTTCACTGGCACTTCCGGATGCGATTAGCGCGAGTAGCGTATGTGAGTGTTATAAATATACCGGCATGTTGTGCGCGCCGGCGCATCAAACGTGTGTGCTTTTATATATTCATCAATGAAAGGCGCGTCCGATCGCGTGACGCAATTTCCACCGCCTCCTTCTCGCACTTTTACGTGCGACGAGTCGCGCGCAAGTGCGCTGTCGGTCATACGAGCGGCCGTGTAATTATCGTAGGCGATATATCGTGTGGGAGGAGGTATGTTTCGCTTTTTATTTTACACGCGAAAGGTTTCCATAGCGGAATCTCGTTTCCACGCTGCTTTTATGGCTTTTTATACGACGCAGAGCCGTAATAAACTTTTGGCTCTGTATTAGATAATATATATTCGAGAGAAATATAAAGCTATTCCGTGATCGGTTTAATTTTCCGCAGGTGGATTAACTGTCAGCTGCGCGATTTCAATCAGTCCCCAAAAACGGAGAATTGCGGAGAAAGTACGAGAAATGGCCTTCACTGTGTTATTAGTCGTTGTCGGCACCGCAACCACAAATGCAGGTCGATATCGGACCACTGCGCTGACCTAACCCGCCGCCGCCGTCTCGTATGTGTGTTTGTGCGATGTATCTGTGCCACCCCTGTCCGGGTCGAAGTGATCTGTTGTCGAGCTGCAACCAGCCAGAAATTTTAGGCTGGCCAAGTTTTTCCGGGCTTTTATTTGGCTGGCTGCGCACTGGCTGTTGTGCTTTATTGGCGTGTTTTTGCCCTTGCACGAAACTTTCGGTAGATTCTTTTTTTTTACCTTATATTGAAATTCACCGCGCAAAATGCTAGCCAAACGATCGCAGTTGGTTGAACCCGAATAAATTATCTGTCGTTTAAAGAAAACTCTAATAAAATTCCCTCTCATATCTGCAAAATGAAAATCTCCAGCCCTTGGACTAACTTCCGCATTCTCTGAGAAAAAAAAGTTGAGCCTCTCGAACCTATAAATAGTCCGAAGCAGCGCAGTCACCTGCTCTCTCTCTCTCTCTCTCAAGCACGCGCGAATTCCATTCAATGTCGCGGCGATAAGTTGGCCGGCTGCGTGCCTCTCTTCGATCGCCGGAATCGTCCGCTTTACCGTTACACGTATATATAAGAGCGCAGCCGATCATGCGTGCCGGCAAATACCTCGTCGCGTTGCAAACTTTTCGCCTTGTATAAGTATATGGAATTTCGGCGGTTTGATTGGCGAAAACAGTTAATTGGATCGGTCGGTATAATTTCTCGAGCAAATATTTTCCGAGTAGTCTATCCGCGGCTCTCGAAAATATAGGAATGCGGAATCGTCAGGATTTTTCGACACACTTTGCCGGTTTTTTCGAGTCACGCTCGTATAAATATATTTACGACCTCCTTTTTTTTCTTTGCGTGCATTTAATGTACGTTTCAATCAAGATTACTCTCGCGCGAGCGACACTTTTTCCCTCGGTTTATTGGCTTTAAATCGAACTTTCGCGAGTTTTTAACATCGTACATATCGCCGCGCGATTATTTTTTTTTCTAACCAACTGATTATTTTACTCGCGGATATTACCGAGAGAGCGATTATAGATTCCAAGTTTCATTGCCGCGACTATCAATCACTCATTAATGCGTGCGATTTTCAATCGGTCTCGCGAATATAATCGAAAAAATAATCACTCGCGAACGCTTCTTTATGTCTCTATTTTTCAAAACGAGTTTCGCAAGAGAGTAGACCAGTCAATTTCACTATATATATATAATATGCTATACCGGTTCGCTGCGCAGCTGCTTCTCCTGTACAAACATTCCACATATAATATATTTTCAAGCCGCTCAAAGCAGAAATTTTCCGCAAGCCTCACAACAGAAGCGGAAGACAAAAAAGCACTGCTAATTGGCCATCCGCAGCTTTTTAAAGTGCAGAGGTCTCGCGGGAACGAGAAAAAAAAATAATAATAATAACGAGCGGTAGGCGCAACGAATCAGAACCATTGGCATTAATCGTCGTTTCTTCGTTATTATACTTTCTCGCGCATGCGCGTGGAGCGATTTATATCGGCAGACCCGCACATGCTGCCGGTTGAAAATTAATCACGTGCACTTTTTCAGCGGAGAGTGAACGTAATAATTTGCAGTCATTACAGAGAGCGACTACTCCTGCACGTGCGTGTGTAGTCGAATAAAATGATATACAGTCTAAAAAGGTCAGACCGAAAAGCGAGAAAACGAGATTCGAGAGCAGTAACATTCGCAGTCAATTCTCGCGTGAACAATGCGTTTACACACACACAAAATGACTATTAAAAAGTCAGCTCGTAGCGCGCTACGCTGATTTTATTTTCAGAATCGCAGGCCGGTAATTATCTCGAATAGCTCTCGACAATAGGAAGAGAACCGAGGATGTTTAATAGCGAAAAAAAATAGAACAACACAAAAAGTGCAAAAACTCGCGCGTGCAAGGTCGCAGGAAGCTTCTGCGCCTGTATTATAGTTATGAAACGGAGGATGCAAAAGAGAAACAAAAAATTATGGTCTAGGTGTCGCTGCAGTATTTACAGTTAACGAGGCAAATGTTTGCGAAGACTATGTAAATATATAACTCTGAATTCGACAGTGCTGGCACTCGTGGAAGTACACAATAGGAGAAAAATGTTATATGTTTACACGATCTTTTTTCTAATGAGCAACAAACACGTAGACACACACAGCGCGGCGCCGCGACATATTATTGTATAATTGACGGAGTTTTTCCGTTGCGTAACTCGCTACAGTGTCTCGAACTTTGGAATTGCAAATTATGTTGATTTGTTGAAAAGTTTGTTGTAGTGATGGATGGACAGGTGCTGCTACGACTACTGCACACGTACATCGAGCAATAACTATATTGTAATACTTATACCCGAGGCGTTATTATTATACACGAAAGTTTATCGTATACCCAAAATAGAAACTTTTGCAACTTTATTAGAAACGTTAGATCTCAACTATATATATACAGTACAAACGTTAACCTATAACCTTTAAGACTGGCATTTGCGACAATAAAGTTGCCAAACGGTAATACTTAAACAGCCAGAGAGATGCGCACATAATATATAGTCAATATGAAATCCTCTTCTCGGAGCAATTTCCATTGCAGGCTCAGCACCTTTCGCCTTACTCCGCACAACTCGCGCATAGCGAGAGAGAAAGAGAGAGAGATACAATTCGAGTGTATAAGAGACTGCACTCTATACAGCCGCTCGTCAAAATTGCATCCTTGCGCGCAGCTTGCCGCGGTTTATTATTGCATTCGAAAGTATAAGAGAGTAGAAATTCCCTGTGCGCTCCCCTTTTTCCTACTCCACTCGCGATCTCGCACGTGAAAGCTGCTGCTGCTGCTGCTGCATCTCTTGTTGTATATATACACTACCTCCCCTCATTCATGTATCCTCGTGTGCGGATAACCTCTTGATGAACACGACCAGCGAGTGTGTGTCCCGTTTTCTTTGGAGGTCGGAGCTTGCCGCCGGCAGCCCAAGTGCACTAACGTCTCGCTTTTGTATTCATTATTTTTAATGTGAAATTCACTTGTTGATGCATTAGGATACAGATTTCTTATTGTAATCTCGCGGTTCTTGTCGATATTCAATATATACGAAGGTGAAAAGTAGGCTACACGGCACATCCGCGAGAGACGCCGATGGTAGTTTTCGGACTGTATGTGTGTCTGTGTGTACTGTAGTCGACTTTCACTGAACGCTTTACAAATAGTTGTAGAAAAACGTTCGTATATAACGGGACAACTTGCGGCGGTGCACTTATAACCGCCGGCGCCGAAGTCAAAGTTGAACTTTCACCCTTCGTCTATTTTTACGCTCATTGTCTTCCGTCAGACTTTCCTCCTCCTCCTCCTCCTCGTTTATTATTCCACAAAAACTCGGGGAACCTACTGTCGTACATTTTTACAGAAACGACGTTTCGCGTCGAGTGACCCTTAAAAGCCTGCGCGCGCGATATAAAAGCTTTCCGTGAAAAAATCTTGAAAACAGCTCTCGCATACAGAAGAAGAAAAAAACAGGTCACGCTTGCAATCCATTTCCCGGCAGTTTTCCATTTAGCGTAGAAACGACGCCGTAAATTGGCCGGCTTTTTACGTGATAATATCAATTTTCCTGTACGTCACCGTAAATTCCTCGGAAAAGCTCGGGGCGCGTAATAAAAAAAACGAGAACTGCGATCCGAATACTTAAAATATATATCGCCGTTCGAGCGAGTTCTTTTTTATTTCTCCTCGCGATAAGCGTGTCTTATAACCTCGGATTTTCGAATAATAATCTTCGCTCTCGCATATATACCTATATTTTGTATTAGGTCATTAGAATTTAAAAATTTCTGCATGCTATATACACGCGTCCTCAAGGTCAGTCAGTTAAATTTTACTTTTTCATCCGGTATAGCTTTAAAATACATACAAAAATAAGATACACACGTACGAGGTCTCTTATCGTCTTCTCTACTTATCGCACCAACCTTGCAATCACATATCTCTCTAATCAAATAGATTATATTCGCAAAGCAAACCTCAGCCACGATTGAGCTACACACGTGCCTTCAAGAAGACGCTTCTAATCAGCGCATCAGGAAATTCATCAGTCTTATATATATATATACACAGATCCACCTACGCATCGCTCTATAGAGATAAATAGCGCGCGACAATGTGTATACTCTGCAAAGCTGCCAAGGTCCTCCTCTCTTTCTCCGACACAAATAGGATTCTGCGAGTCGATCGCCGGCTAATGAGATATTCAGCAGCAGTTTCGGCGTCTCTTTTTCAGCGACTCCTTCATCTCGGAGTTGCTTTTGTTTCGCTGTCGTGTGCAGTGAGAGGAATAAGGCTTTTCAACTTGACTCGGAGTTCAGTGTCAGTGTGTGTGTGTGTAACACGCGCGACGACTATACTTATATACGTGTGTTGCTATGTGTTTTTATGACATAACGAGTGGCGCTGCTGCTGCTGCTGCTGATCGAACCGAAACCTCACGAACAGCTGACTTTTGTTTATATACTGTCGGTGATACGCGTGCGTCTGGAAACGAAGAACCGTTGTCGTTCCTTTTACGTATCATCGAATTAGTTTTTTTGACAGGTATATGTAATATGCAAAAACTTGCAAGAGAGGTGGAGCCTATAAGGGGCAAAAGTGCACTTTACACATGCGCGCGGTTTCATAAACTTATACGTATATGAGCCGATGTATGCATGTATTATATATAACAGTGATCTATCCATAGTGCATACCTCTTGCGCACGTGTGTATAGAGGTATACAGTCCCGGGGATACAATTTTATGAAAGTTTTCAGTGGAATATATGACACACACGAGCTTTTGCACATAGCAACACACCGAAGGCATATATATTCACCTTTTTTTCATTAAATAAAGGCTCCCGGAATCGTTGAAATAGTTGCAAACTTGGAGCGAGCTATTCGAGCTATTCTCCATTAAACGTTGATTAACTCGTTCGCTTACGTTCTCAGTTCTGAATTTGAAACTTTTTTAATTTCACTCTACTACATTTATAAAAGCAAATTCCTGACTTTCATGAAATCCAAAAATACACACACACACACACACACTGTGTCAAGAAACCGTTAATCGCGCGCAACGTTGAGAGACGGAAAGTGTACTCGACGTGCACGTGAACTTGACTCTATACAGAGTATACCAGTAGACTGTACGACCGTCATTCTATAATCTCCTCTTCTCTCGGCTTTTCTTCTCTTCCTCTCCCGAGAGCCAATGATTCGAAGCGCGGTTTCGTCGCTAATACAGAGCTTTCGGATTGCGAAATCGCAAAGGAAAAGTTGATCTCGAGTGTGAAAACCGGTAGACTTATGTCTCAATGAATAAAGTACAGTTGTTGCTGTGTATATATATACACGTGTGTACATATCGTCTTGTTTCGGGGAGGAAAAATTTTGTTTAGAAAGTTTTTGGAATATAATTTTGCAGTGCGCGCAATTTCCGCGGTGAAAGAACGAGGGGTGTGTCAGCAGAATTTTTTATTCTCACTGAACAACAAATCAAGCCCACATAATATGCAACGGTGCATTTTGTCTATTAGATAACGATACGCGATCGGCTATTTGTAAAGAAAAATCTCGCATGCTAAAATCCAGGAATATAAATAAGCTCCTCGCAACGAAAATTTTCGCGAAACATGCGTATAACGACGTTTTCGCGCCATTGTTTCGGAGAGACGCGTTGTTAATAAAACGCAGTAGGCGCGAGAAAGTTTTCCTTGAGCGGAGCGCCGATCGGGCTGTTAAAATTAATGGTCTTTTCCTTGTGTAAATAGTATAACGGCCGCGAAAGGTGTGTTATTATTTCGAGGTTTCTTTTGTGTGCAGCGGCCAGACTGACTTTTATTGTATGATATAAACATTTTCTCGAAGGCTGTTTTCTCGGAAATGCTTTGTATCGAGAACATCAGTGACACACGTTGCACTAGATGATCTTCGAGAGAGTGTGTGCGTACTTGGATTACAGAAAGCAATATGCTTCCTATAGAATGAGGGCAGATTTCGATTGTTCGCGTTAGCTTTCAATTTCCGTATATACACAAGATCAGCGTTTTAATTTCCTTTAAAACACAAAGTTTTAATAGACTAGAATTAAGCGACAATAAACAAAGCAAAATCCACAGGCGAACACGATAAGAAAACGAGAAGAAGAAGGCTCGAAGTCAGGCTGAAATTCAACTCCAGCAGATAAAGAGCTGCAGTTGAATCGAGCTGGCGGCGTCGGTGTACCGGAAGCACCAGCATACACGAAGGATATGCCTCTGTCGCATCGATTTTCTTCGTTTGTCTCGTGCGCGCGTTTTATATATCTACGGCTGCTGTGCAGAGTCGTCGTCGTGGCTAATAATAACGTCGTGAGAGAGACAGAGGAAAAAGGCTGTCAGTCTCGCTCGGCATTCGGCCAGACGCGGATTTCGCTCATATATATCCCTCTTGGCGCTTGGCTCTTGTATCTTCCGCTTCTTCTTCTTCTTCTTATATACTCTATATCTCGATTTTTCATCGATTCGACTGCAGTATTATATGAAATTCTCTCTCGACCGACACGTATCGATAAACACAGATCAAGTCTCGCTGTATCGCCACAAATTTAGAGAGCCCCCGAAACCTGTTGATTCGGGATTGAGTCCAAGAGCTTGAAGGCCGCGGCACGTTTCATTCGATTAAGCGCAATAATTTGCGCTTCGCTTTTTGGCGAGTGCAACGAGTATATGTATATATACATATAGTGTGTTAGGGGCTTGACCGCAGCGCGTGCGGTTAACGCTCTGTGAGCGAACTCGATGAGTTATCTTGGACTAATACAGGTAGTTGGTTCATGTGACTTCTGATCGAAGTACATATAATTTTATTCGTTAAATAACGTAAGATTGACATTCAATGCGTAAGAAATTAAATCAAAAGAAGCGAATTATCCTTGAAGGATATATTCGCCGTTCTGACAAATTATTACCCCTCGTGTGGATAAAAATTAATGCGAACAAATTGACTTATAAAGCAAACGCGCGCAGAGAGAAAGAGTCCAATTAGCCTTTAAGTGTTTAGCTTACATTGATCGTAAAATATTCGCACTATATATAATACAAGTTGAAACGCTCGAAGGCGCACAAAAATAAACACACAAGACATACTAACGTTTTCTCTCTTTTTTTCTTTGTTTCAGGTAAGTGTCTTTCGAGCCTCATGAACAAATCATTCGCCCAGCGGGTTATTTGTCAGCGATAAGCTTGGTACGAGCGACTCAAACGGTATTATATCATTTGCTCAATATAATATTCGCATCAAAAGCATCAGCCAGCACGAATTCAAGACAGCTCTAATATATTCCCATCAAAACTCTCTCGTCCCACTTCCCGATATATAAAACAGCGTCTTTTTCCCAATTAATTTTAACGGAGTAGGCCCTGCAATTTTCATGTGACACACGCGAAAGAGAGAGACAAAAGATGAATCCCCGGAAGGCTGACCCGTATTTCCTCGAGAAAGAAAACGTCGTCGTCGCCGCCGCCGCTGCCGCCGTCGTTGATGATGATGATGATGATGATGATGGGAAGGGAGAGAAGCCAGCGCGCGCGAGTGCAATATGCACTTCTTCCACGGTAGATATATACCTGCGCGCAGCGATAGGGGAATGCCTGGTATGCGGCTTGCGGACAACTGGTTCTTTCTCCTCTCTCTCTCTCTCTCTCTTCTCCGCGTTTCGCGCGCCCCCTGAAAGTCTATACTCGCGGCCTCGCGAGTCAGCTGGAGCGAGAGGTTTTAGTTGGACTTTTCTTGGCCTGCCGAGTGTGTATAGGCTCTATCTCTTATTCTCTCGCGCGTGATTGTATTATATAGTTTTTGCGTCTGTGCACGCGTGGATATTGTATACAGCTTCGATATTGAAATTTTGTACGTTAATAGATACGTGTGATTCTCATGGGATTTAACGATGCTGCTTCTGCGAGCGAGTTGTCCTTTTCGTAACGGAGTGTAATCAGGTAACGTAGTTTTAACTCACTCAATGATATATAAATACACAGCTCAGTGTAGTGTATCGCGTTTTAAGTAATTATTGAATCTCCGGTATATAAAAAAATTAAATTTCCGTTCAACTCGAAGACAAAATCCCTCGTCGCTACAGAATAGTGAAAAGAGTCTACTCTTTCTTTCCTCGTTTATATCAAACGCTCGTCGTCGAGCATCAGCGCGACGATAATAAAAAGCCTGCCGGCGTCCTCATCAAGAAAAGTGCCGAGATGAGTCTTCCTCTCGAGCCGCGACGTTTAAAGGAAATGAGGCGTCTTTTTTCGCCTCTCCAGGTACTCTCCGCCGAATTATCTTCGTAGTGCACTCATCTTATCACTGTGTGTTTAACGGGTTTTGTCTCGCGGTAAGCTTTTGTTTATGCTCGAGGGTGTCGTTTGATAGGATATTGCGTTTCGATTGTTGTATTGTTGAATTTCAATTTCTCTGGAACAAACGCATCACTATTCAATTTGGCGAAAATAACGATCATTTATCGAAGACGCACCGAATCTTTTCTCGAGTTCGACACGGCGATTACGATATTACGGTCGGCTGCAGAAAGAGTTATATAGAGAATAAGAAAAAGAAGTGGCGCAACGCATCGGAATCGAATTTCAGCGAGATTCATTGTGTTACGCGTTCTGTATCGCGTTTCTCGCGGCCGACATCGATCCGACAAGGGAGATCGAGATAGAGAGGCTCGTGTGAGCGATGCGATGGATCGTCGACGAGGATTTTCCGCGCGAGGGACACCGGCCGACCGCGAATTGCGTTACCTGCAGCGAGCGAGCCGCTCTGTGACGCTAACCTCGTCAGGCCTGTCCGTCTCCTGCGATGCACTTGACGCGCTGAAGTGTGTTACGGGTATAGTCTGATGCTTGTACCGAGATTTAGAGAAAAATTGTCGTTATTTATCGTTGATCATTATAAAGCCTCGGGGATGACGAACGTGTCTTCTAAAGTTTATTCCGTAACGGAAATGAGACGCTTAGGCTTATATCCATTACGCCCATTGTATACTATCCTGTAGAAAGGAAAGTTTTATCTTTACCTGCGCACGCGCTTATTGTGTATATGTATGTATAAAACGCGCGCGCGGAGATGGCCGAATGAATCTTGCTTTGAGAGCTATTAGTTATGAGATTAGATTTCAAGCGCATGATTTACCACCTATGCAATCGCTGTAATATACGCGCGCATACGAAGGCGCGTGAAGATTTATTTGCTTGCAGTGTATACATGGACAAAATAGCTATAATTCCGTGTGATATCCACGCACTAAAAAAAGGAGGCTTCGTTTTCCAAAAACGCGCGCGCGCGATGATCCAGATATCCGTACAGGCGTCATCCGCATTCCGCAGAAAATCCGCCGCGTTGATTTGCTCGAAAGCATAAGGATCGACTTTCTCGAGAATTTTCCCGCGCAGGACCGCCATCAGGATACGCGGCGCTAATAGAGCGGAACATCGCGAGCACATCGCCCGGGATCCTTCTTTGCGGAACTGCTTTACAGCCGATAGTGTAGTAGATGCAGTTGCGGGAAGAAAGTCTGCGCACGCGGCCTTGAGCTGTGACGGCTGATTAATGGCTTGAGAGTTATCTACTTCGATATGGAGGGAAATCGAAGGACGTTGCTAGCGTTTCTGTTCAAATGTTTTATAATATATATTGATATTCCTAATATAGTACGTGGCGAGGGAAATATTATAGATAGTAGCCATTACATATTTGCAGAAATTTATCTAGAAATCGACAGTTCTGTTACCGGTCAGCTGTTGTAATAAAAAAGTATGTTACAATAATTTATATTAGTTAAATTGATACATTTCAATGATCTATTTTACTGTCATGGTGCTAAGTTAGCGCTATTCCTCGGAAATTGGAAGACTGTTTTTTTCTTTCAAAATTCGTCACAAAAAGTCGGCGAATCACTCAAAAGACAGCAGTCACTCGTCCTTGATGAAAACTATATCGATCCAGGCTATTTCTGAACAAACAAAAAAAAATACCGGAAGAAGACCGGCCAAATTATAAAAAGCAGAGTTTGGCGCCGCGCTGCGGCGTGTAACGCGATAATATGTGGGACATCCCGATACCCGAGTACATCCTGCGCGCGCGCGAGCATCGAACCACACTCTGGCGAGAGCAGAATTTTCTCCCTCTCTCTCTCTCACACACAGCTCAGGCAGGATTAACATAAAAGAAATCTCGACACGGGCTCACGCAGGTTCTGCTCTCCTTCAAGTATGTATACATATATATATGAGGAATTTAACAAGTGCAGCGTATATACACGAGATAGCTGAGAGTAGGCTCCGTATCAATGAGAGCAGTTCGCAAACTATTAATGGAGGTCGTGACGTCAAAAAGAGCCGAAGCAGGAGAGGAGGATTCGAGGGCGTTTCCGTCTCTCGACGCGCATAACAGAGATCGTCGCTGATTTCTCGGCACGTGTCGTGAGAGTGAAAGCCGGATAGAGAGAACACTCGCGCGCGTTATACATCTCGCACTTATGCTTATTTTTATCAACGCTATACTTCAAAACGGCGCTTCATTTGACATCATCAAGTTTGTCAAGACACGAGGAATCGTTTCGGGAAAAGTATTACAAGAGAATAGAGCAACGTGAATACGATAACAATGACCGATAGAATCGGCTCCAATAATAAATTTTCGACATATTTGCACTTTCTAAAGAAGCAGACAATTTTTGAGTCTTACGCAGTCGATTTCGCGCGAAGCTCCATAACTAATTGTTAGAAAGCGTCGGCAGGTGAACTCGAGAGCTCTCATATTGCTAGAGCAGCGCTATCAGCTGCTGTATATAATACACTACCACTGCACACTGGACTAATTGATTGTAATCGCGGACGACGACGCTCTCGCGCAGATCGCTTTTAGAAAGCGGTCATGAAAACCCGACGACGACGGCGGCGGCGGCGGCGGCGGCGGCGCGTAGCTGCTCTGCAGTTTTTCAATCGACGGCGCGGACACCAGATCGATTACCGGCCCGGCCTTTTCGAGATTTCCTCTCCGGGGGAGGGGGAGTCGTGTGAGCGCGACTGATTAGAGTAAGAGATTTTTTATCGGTTTTTCGAACGGTGCTTTGAAAAGTTGCCATACTGCAGCCGGTTCCGTTACAAGCTTCCGAGCTGTTATAGCTGTGAATTGCAGTTTTTCGAGTTTGCTCGCGAGATTTTCGCCTCTGTGCTGCATACACACACACACGCACATACTGCACGCATTATTGTAACTGATTTGAATAAAGTGTGTCGCAAATGCCGTGTGTCTGGTTTTCCGCGGCTAAAGACAAAAAAAATTCGATTAGCGCTGTAAATCAGTGCAGAATGATTATAATATTTTTCGAGACACGCTATAGCATTAATCGAGTCGTTAAATTACGCTCGGCTTTCAAAGCTCGCTGCTTAATGGTCCGCTAAACGGTTTTCTCCCCAATCAATCTGCGAGAGTTTAATTGACTGGAAAAGCCGTTTTTCCTTTGCCGATGCGGTGCGAATAAAAAATTCATTCAAGAGACTGACGTTGTTTTTTCTCATATAAATTTCGTTAAAAAGCTTCCAGAGAGCTTTCAAAAGCCCGGCATAATTGCTCACCTGGAGACGATCCAAACGTTTTCCCTCCGCTTTGCTCTACATCCACATATGTTTACAGAGTACTTTGGCCTCTCTGAATTTCAATCACACGCGCGGTCGCAGTTTTCAATGCTTACGACTACTGGCATCGGGCGAAATGCAGTCGTTGCTATATATTTTCCACGCGGAGAGATTCAATTATGCACTTAGTGCACCCGCACGACAAGAGGGATATCACCACGGAGCTGCCCCCGCGCTTGCTTGCTATCGTTTATCAATGACCTCTCGTGCGCAGTCACGCCTCTTCGTATAAGCTCATCTCTCGAGCGCACATCTTCTTCTTACTCGTGATTTTACTACGTGCTACTTATTATTATATATGAGAGGTTGGCACTCGCCGTGTGATGTCACGTTGATTTGCATAACGTCCGTCGTTGCGGTGAAAAATCGATTTATCGTTTAATGTACGCATTTTTACGACGACTGTATAAGTGTAAGTGTGTATATAATTAGAAGTTTATCGTTATAAAAGCACGTCGTGTCGTGCTTCCATGTTACATCCTATCTATACGATTTTGCGTATACGTCATTTCTTTTTTCTTTCTTCCAACACGCGACGACGGAGACAAAACAGCTGTGCTATGTACGTAATCGCGAAATTCCGTTACGTGATAATTGTCTAGTTCGAGAGAGTCATTATTATCGGTCGAGAAAAGCGCAAGAAAAAAAATAGAAGCAAACGACCGCGCGGCGCGCGCATCAAATAGCGGTATTGAGATTCCTGCAAACGCAAACTCGTTGTGTATAGTACACGCTGATGCCGGTTAGCTGCCAGTATATATAGGTATATAGCATTTTTCTCTCGTCGACGAGTGTATCTATTATAAGAGTTGATAAACACTTGGCCATTAGACAATTTAATTTTTCTTCTCGCGGACTAACTCTCTGCTCGCGATATTAACTCGGATATTAAATTCCGTAATGATCGACATTTCACCGCCTTTCACTTTAACGCGCGCGTGATCGCGACGCTGCGATATATATATAACGTATTATATACCGAGAATAAGTGGGATCGAGGAATGTTCTCCGGCGTAAAAGTGCGATTTTTCTTTAATCGATTGTTAAGGTGCGAGCAATTTATATGTGGTATACACAGTTATACCAATACCCATATGGTTTGCGTTGACTTGTATACGATGTCGAATCTTAAAATTTCGGGAACCTCATCAGCAGCCATCAAGAATCCTTCCAAGCCTCTGAAAACGCCCATCGACATCGGCTGCATCATATACGAGTAAAAAGCCAGCAGCTGCGTAGGGCACACTATATAGCAACTTGTGCGAGCGTATAGGCTATATACACAGTGGCAGCGGGTATAGACGCGCGGTAAGCAGGAAGTAGCATCCGGTCGGTATCACGATACCCATTTTGCGCATCGCGTCTAATTCACATGTGTGCGAATATATATACGCACGATGTGGCCAGTTTGCCGCCGTGCGCGATGCCCTGTGTGTGTGTATATATATATATGTGCGTGGCTGCAGCCGTTCAATTGAACCAGCGCTGATAAACATCTCTTTCTCTCCCCACCTCTACATATAATTGCAGCTAAATGCCAGAGCTCGAGCGAGGAGCATCATCAGAGAGCCAAGGTATAATACGTATACTCTCTCAAGAGCGAAAAAAAAAATTCAAGCTTTCTAGCCTATATATCGACGTCTGTCGTAGCCGTCTGTTACTGCTCGAAGTGCACGTCATCAACTGCGTCCTGCAAAAGAAAGCTTCTCTATACAACAGCAAACAATGATCATCCGTCATCGAAGCTCGAAACAGACGCTCAAAGGCTTCGATCATCCGCTATCACGACATACACACGCCGGCCGGCGCTGCAGACAGCGGCGCTCATTTTTCGGCCAGCGCTCCGCACCATACACACACACACACATAATACTCTCTTGCGATATCCCTTCGCAGCAGCAGCAGCAGTAGGGGTCAACGCTCTCTGCGTACGACGACTCTTCTCTCGCTCGGCTCTGCTCCTTCTTGTGAGCGTGCATCAAACGAAGTACGCCGGCTCTTTCTATATACATATATACAGTGCACAGACACACACACACAGAGACAGATGTAGACGCCGCCGGCGAGGGGTTGAAATCGATCGGTGCGCCGGTGGTGACGCGCGCGCGGGAGGACGACTCGCTCGCTCGCTGTGTGTGTGTTGTAGTCGTCCTCCCCCGCAGGATTCCTACAGGTGGCGCTTTTGCCGCGCGGCCGGCCCCCAAGATGGAGGAGCTTGCTGCCGGCTCTCTCTCTCTCTGCAAAGGGAGTTGGCCTACTATACTGATTCTTGAATTTTTTTTTTTAATTTTCTCAAGGATAATCGCATCCAAGCTACTGTATACACTAAGCAGATTCATTTGATCGGAATTATCGCTTCGACAAAGGGATGAAGCATCTCCAGGCACTTTAGCTTGTATGGGGGCGTCGCGCACGAACTATCGCCTCGAGAGAGCGTAATCTCTTGATGCGTTATGTAGTATCACCTATCGCGCCCCCGCACGTACAAACTCCATCAGACCCGTCAATTATTATTCATCACGTATATCAGACACACAACTCGATATCACTCGGCGAATCTCTCGCGATTGCAACGACGGCGAGAGATGTATTATAGTATAAGAGAGCTGATATACTGATAAACTCTATAGAAAAAGAACGTGTGCGACTGCACAATACACGCCATCGCGTATATGTATATAGCAGCGCACGCTATATAGTACACTACGTAGGCGGAGGTGGAGAAGAGAGAGAGAGAGAAACGAACGCTTGCCGCCCTCTCGCGCGCGGAATCCCACCGCCGACTGGCGGCAGCGGCAGCAGCCTATTTTATTGATCGGATTCGCCCCGCATCACTGGCGCTGCGCGAGAGCTTTTCCTCGAATTTACGTCAATGGCCGCGCAACGCCGCCCTTTTCCTCCGCTTTGCTGCTGCTGCTGCTGCTGTCTCGACGCCGGTTCTTCCCTGTGAATTTCTTCGAGCTTTAAACGCCTTCGAGAATCGCCGAGGAGATAGTGCGCGTATACGAACAGGAGAAGATGGAGCTTTTCGTGAGCATCGTGTGCTAGACAGAATCGAGGTGGGCGAGGGCTTCCGGTAAGCTGTGTGTGTGTGTGTGCTTTGATTTGTTGAAAGTGCGATGTACTGATTTTGTTGTTCGAATAAGCGAGGAAAAGAGGTGGATTAAGGGGTGTGTTGAGGAAACCAAAGAGGTTGGAGTTCCGAGAGCTTGCAGAAAGCTCTCGGGCTCGACATAACCTACAAAGTCACTCCCTCCTGCTCGAACTTTCTTAGCGCAGTGTACGGCGAGACTATACTGTGTATATTAGCTTCCTATTCGATATTCGAGGGATTGTTATGCGGAAGTTGAGTTGTTATATTTTCATAAATTGAACATATGGGAATATAAGTCACATTGGCTTCGAGTATTTAAGCAACTTGTTTGCAATCTTTCACCTTGACGATATCGGCCGTGATTATATCTGTGGCTTCCCGGCAAAATCGAATAAGTCCACTTTTTTCGTGTTTTCGAGAAAAAGCGGTTTCAATGTTCAGACTTCAGTGATCGGAGCGAACAAGATGGGGCGCGATACCGTACAGGTCGATTTACACATTCAGTACACTTATCCAAACGTCCCAGAGATGCCCCCAGAATGTGAAAACCCTATTTTAAAATGGTCTTATGTCGTTATGCCGGGCAAAAAATCTGAAAACCGCACTTATCGACTTATTTGTCAGGTGTATCCTAGCTTTAGAGCAATGTTTCGGCAACTCCCGTCATTTTTACATGACAGTTATCTCGATTATCGCGAAAAGTGGACTTATTCGATTTTGCCGGGAAGCCACAGATATATATATAGAGAGAGATATATTAACTACCACCGTCACTGCATATATATACGCGATCGTTGAAACATAATGCACCCGCACGCTCTATCGCTATAATTACAGTCGTCAAAAATTTTATTTTTCGACTTCGTTTATATAAGATTCAAAAATCTTTAGTAGAGCAGCAATTTCCATCACAGAGGTCAAGACGTCATAGGTTTTCGTACCTTATACATCATGTTTGTGAACAGCCTTAAACTCTTACGCAATAAAAAAAAAAAAAAACGAGAGGCATCTATCACCATAATCAGGGAAAAATAGTAGCTTGTATAGTAGTTCGCCCTATTAAAAATTCCATGCGCTCATCTACTTTGCATTATTGGCTTGCATATTGAAACTATTGATCAGCGTTTTATGCCCCGCGGCTTAATAAAGCAGCGACTAACCTAATTTCAGCTTCTCTGTAAAGTTGACGTGTACACGTGAAATCCGTGCCTCGTCGCCACCACCACCACCACCACCACCACCACCACCGCTTATCGATCTCTCTTTCTCTCCATGTATACGAAAATCAACAGCTTCGAGAGAATATTTACCAGCGGATAATAATTACACGGAGTTAGAGCATAATAACATCAGTTAAACGCCTAATATAAGCGCGTTATATTATATATGCGTGTAAAAATACGTCGAACAGGCTTGTTTATATCCGGCCCGTTTATACCGGTGTCTGAGAAGAAAGGAAAAATTTAATTTGTCTAAAACTCCAGTCGTGAATTTCTCCCGTCACGCGAGCAGCGTATGTATTAACAATATACAGTCTCATAATACATTGCAGAGCGAGCAGAGAATAGCGCACGCATATATACGGCGGAAGGAAAAACGAGTCAAGTGCGCGCTTGTATGCAACTCTGTATATACATGCATCAGTGCGCGATGTACAGGGTCTCGGTCTCGTATATATACGCGTATCGCAGTCAGGGCCAATCGTCGCGACTATGTCAACTCAGTCTCCGCTGAGATAGTCTAATATAATGTAACGAAATCGACGTTTCGATCATTGACGCACGCGGACGGTGTAACGACGAGTCATACCTAATTAGTGCATCGCGGAATGTTGATAAATTACGCGAGAATTCAAGATAGCAATCCTCCGGTATCGATATGTCACAGCGTCTGGATTCTGTGGATTCTCGCGGCGAATCCGAGAGCCCGTACGTGTATATATACATATATTATACATGGTGCACATAATGCACATGGCCGAGAGCGGAAAATCACTGGCAAACGTCGTTGTCCTCTCCTATGCGCGCGACACTTTGAATTATATTACATACGCGATCAATTATAGCTGACAAAGGAGCCCGAGATCTATTGTACGCGCGTAATTTAAATATCGCGCCTGATTGCGTTTCGCCGATCGAACGCGTTTTCCAATTACAGCGCCTGTGCATGCAATAATACACCATCTCAGCTGCGAGAGACAGCTCGTACCAATGCAGAGTCCGAATTTAGCATTAAAAAAAAAAGTAGCTTTAAAAAAAAAAAAAAAACTAATGTTTGTATGTGCTTGTGTTTGCTTTCAGGGTCCCAACGCGCCTCGGCCGACGTACACGGGCGCTAACGGCGGTGCTGCCGGAGGCGGCGGGGGCGGTGGAGGCGGGGGCGGCGGAGCCGGTGCTGGTGGTGGAGTCGGCGTGGGACCGGCCGCGGGCGGCGGCGTCCAAGTCGGCGGAGGCGGTGGCGCAACTAATCACGGGGGCGGCGGTGGTGGTACCGGTAGCGGCGGTGGCGGCGGCGGCGGCAGCGGAGGTCTGAAGACCGGCGGCGTGGCCGGGGGTCCCCGGGGCGGCAACCCCGTGCAGTACAGAGCTAGCGGAGCGGCCGCGGCGGCGGCTGCTGCCTGGGGAGCGGCGCCGAGTCACGCGGCAGCTGCGGCTGTAGCGGCGGCCGGCTATCCGCCGTTCACGAGGTATCCGAGTGGGGCGGCGGCCGCAGCGGCCGCCGCGGCGGCGCAGATGCCCGCGGTTGTCAGTGCCCAGCAGATACCGCCTAACCCCAACCCCTACAGTGCCACGACCTACGCCCAGCACGCGTCGGTTAGTATATATTACATGACGCGCATCATCTCATTTCTCTCGATGTTTCCTGTATATATATAAATAAATGTATCCTCCCCCTGTGACGCTGTCGCGCGTTTGTAATGTCATCTCTGTAACTTGCATTATATGGATATGTGATTGTGTCTTTTTCAGTATGGAGGACAACGAGTTCCTACCGCCTCGTCTCCGGCGAACACAAACAGTAGTTCTAGCAGTGCCACAGGTAGTCAAAGCGGGACGATGAGTACTAACCTTAGCAATAACGCGATGCAGGGCCAACAGTCGGAGCAGTTGTCGAAAACCAACCTCTACATACGTGGCCTCAACCAAAACACAACTGACAAGGATCTTGTTAACATGTGTTCTCAGTAAGTCTATCGTCGCTATTTCAATCGTATATATAGAGCCTCAGCCTGTGCACTTGTATGTACATATCAACAGTCACATCTGAAGCGAGATTTCGATTTTTTTTTTTTTTTTTTTTTTGTGACTTCATTCCTCCAAAAGGATTGCCACTAAGACTCGTTGTTGCTTGCAGGTACGGAACTATTACTTCGACGAAGGCGATTCTGGACAAGAATACAAATAAATGTAAAGGTACTTAGTTGAAATTTCTACTTTTCGGTTACGTACTCTTTTTTTCTAATACGTCACGCGTTCTATACAAGTTTCATCGAGTAAACTTTGAGAACCGTGACTCTCTTTCTTTCCTTTTACGTATATAAATATGTAATATATATGCCAAATTCAATATATTTTCACGATTCGTTTTTCAAAATTGGCTAAAAAATCGATACCAATTTCATTTTTTATCTACCGACTGCGTTCATAATTTCATTTCCATCAGTATTTATTATATCATCGGTAAAAGCGCATTGAACATTCAATCTTTATACAAACGAGTCGTGCATTCACTCACTCATTTACTCCATACGAGTACTTAACTCACTGAATATCGTTTATTCATATTTTGCGTAGTTTCGTAGAACATAGAGTAGACTGTTTACTATTTAAAATATGACTATATTTACTCTTTATCAAGCATAGCGATAATTTTTGGAAAGCAAAAGGTAGATGCTACCTAACTTGAAGTGATCATGATAAATAAGTGGTGACCCTGTAAAATCGTTTTTGCAGCAAAAAGCTTCGATGATCCGCCATTACAGGGTCGCCGCTCAGTTTATGTATGCACTGAATGTTTTATCATGTAGTATTTCATAGACGTTTGATTTCACACGTTTAGTTCGATTATAGTCTAGTCTGTAGCTGTTATCGAGCAGAAAAATTTGAGTCACTCATATCGGTGCATCAGTCGGGCAAATTAATTGACTTGTCGCGCCGAGAGACGACTAAAATTTTTTTGCTTACTAGATCACACAGACACGAACAAACAAGCAACTGTGAACTTACCTGAGCTGCGTTTTTTCTTTTTCAGGTTATGGCTTTGTAGACTTTGAATCACCGGTGGCGGCAGAGGGTGCTGTCAAAGCCCTGGTCGCCAAGGGTATCCAAGCGCAGATGGCGAAAGTGGGTATCTGGTTGATCCGTAGACTGGCCAGTGTACGTTGGTTGTGCATGCAAGTACAGTAATACCAGAGTAACAGTAAACCTTTCTCTCTCTTTCTCTCTTTACCCTTACCTTACTCTATCTCTCTCTCTCTATCTCTGTCTCTCCCTTCTTCTCACTTCATCTTCTACTTATTCATTTTCTACTTCATCTTCTTCTCTATACTGCCTTTTACTCCTGATTCCGAAACCGATATTCCGTTTCCAAACACGTCCGTTCCCGGAATTCCATAATCCATGCGACGAAACAAGAATAATATAAAACTATCGATGTAACATTTTCAAATTTCGTTCAAAGTTTTGAATTTTTTCAAGTCACACAAAAAAAAAACATTTGTCACGATTGCCTTTTTGGAGCCGATTGAAATTTTTATCCACTTAGTTGAATTACGAAAGATTTTTGGACTTTGGAAATTCACAGTATTTTTGCGGTAAATTTTTGTCAATTTTTTTCATCAGTACTTGATAGTATCGAAGAATTTTTTTGTCGAAACAAACATGTTATAACGACGATTCAGACCTACTAATAGTCTACTTCGACTAATCAAAAGTACGAATCTGTCTCTCTACTGTCTTACATTACCTACCAACCCGTCAATGCTTGCTGCTATACCTCGGCTACAGTCGCTGATTTCTGCTATGTCAAACACATTCAGTCATTACTGAAAATTGCATTCATTGAAGCACTAATTGACGCCTCCAGCGATAAATATTTTGGTCGCCACGAACGAAAAAAATTTTATTACTGTCGCTACTGTTAGCGTAAAACGCTTTTTAATGGCCACTGCCATACTGTGGTTTTGAGGACTTTAAAGTTTTGTTATCGGCGCGCTTTAACATAATTAAATTTATAAAATCTACAATATAGCAATTAGCAGCATCAATGCCATATTTGAACTTTTAAAACTATACAGCTTATATATTGCTCATTGCGCGATATTCTACTCATGAAGAATCACAAAATCTGGTATTACTGAACATCAGTATAAAGTTTAAATTTTTTAAATTTGAGCTTTCGCGCATCAAGCTACTGCTGCTTTTTTAATTTGAAACCGACTTGGTTTGCGTCTTAACAACGTAAATCTACAATTATCGTAAAAATAATACGCAAGTCTCAAGGATCACAGAAAATTTAGCAAGTCTTGAATTTGTCTTTCGATTTATTGTTTCCTAACGAAGCTTATAAAGGTTCTCACAACCGATGTTCCATACATAAATTAAATGTGATTTGTTCTTCAAATTGATTTCATAGAAGTATGGCAGCATAGACAAATGTACTAGTCTCATCATATACTAAAAGTTATTGAATTTTTGCAATCGATTTGTTTTAAGTGTTCTTTATTATTTAAAAAACATGACGATCGCAAGAGAACAATCGGACATTCGCTGTTTTTTCCATTGTACATTCCTTAGTCAATGACATAGTAGATTTTGTTTTTTTTTACAAGTATGTAAACAAACATACCAAATATGTTTTTCTTGTTTTACATCATTATTTCTTTTGCCAATTAAAGGAAACTTAAAACTGACAAATTAAGTAAAAATGAAAGAATATCAAATTTGAATAGCATAACAGCAGGCGTACAGACTAACTAAACCTTGCAAGTTGACGAGCTGACTGATTTCAATTGTGTTGCCAAATAAAAAAACTAACTCGGAATGGTTTATCTAACTCAAAGTGGTTGAAGCACGAGATGCCATTTGCTAAAACAATGACAATCAAACGCATGTAGTGCATTTGAAAGATTATAACATTAAAATCTATTAATAATTAATCAACTACTAAAAGAAACGTACCTGTTCATTAACTTTCGATCGGATGGTACGCGGTCGTATAATACCTGCTCATTTAACTTTGATGGTGGCTCTATTGCCTTTTTAATCAGAATCAGGTGCTATCTTACCCTTGTGGTGCTGGTTGGCTCTGATTGGCATACGCCTTGCTTTTTTAATTCTTACATTTGTATTAAAACAATATGTACAGCCAATGTTGGAGATTTTATCATATCGATACACGTCGTGCAGGATTCAACAGTTTTTTTACGATTATTTGAAGTACAATCCACAAAGATGTTATCATAGATTACGTTTCTAAAGTTTATTTTTAACTAATACGAATCATGCACGACCTTATTTTTAAAATTTATTCATAAATAGACTAATCGTATAAGTTGTATTAAAAAACAAGTTATCAAAAATTTATTCCGAAAAATAATATATTATACTATATATACTATGTAAATGCCAAAAAGCTTGGCTTACACAATGACATTCTCATTATTTGTTTTATTTTTTTTTCAATGCATTCGCAAGATTGAAGTAAATTGTCGTAAAGTATAAGTATAATCAAGTATTAGTAGTTTTGATTGAGATTTGAGAGAAATGGTGGATCTCAAAATGTGCTTATTTATCTCGGCCCGACTTGATCCTTTGCTAAAGACTGAAACGCGATGATATACATATTCCTGCAATTCAATTCTCTTGAGTATTTATCTTGATTGTACCATGCTACCGTATTACGTGCATTATTCCTCGTGTCACAATTCTTTCTGTGATCTGTGAACCTTTATTTTTCTTTCAGCCTCGTTTCGTCTCGTACGCTCTGATTAGACTTTGACTATGCTTCGATTATTCGCTTTCGTTTAGTATAATGTTGTGACAATTTCCAAATACAGAATTTGGTCTCTTAGTAATAGCTTTCGATGGCTCGTTACAGTACTATACTTTTTCCTTTTCCACTTGTAGATAAACTCGTTCAATGTCAATTCTCTCACAAAACTCAAATTTGTTATGTGCTGTCTGTAAATTCGAGTCTTGTATCGAAGAAACCGTGAAGTAGTATATCTGATTGCTTTTTTTGTAGAACGTAGCGAGAATCTTATTTTTTTAAATTTATTTTTTAACTTTTTTTTTACTAAAATCTATAAATAAAGCAGATTTGAGAGCCACCAGAATGTGGTAACGTAATGCAATGGAGCATGATAAAACTTTCGACATTAAGAACAAACAGTTCATACCTCGAACTCTCTATTTGAAAGATCTCTAATGTCCGCCATTATTTGCATTTTCTGCAGTCTATACATAGTCAAATCGAGTACTGTCATAGCTTATTGGTCTATTTTGTTTTGTAGCTTTATTATTGTTGTAGACTTCATTGTTTTTTACCTTACTATCTCATTGAAGAACCAAAATAAACAAGTATGAATATATATGTATTTATACATATTTTTGTATACGACAAAGTTTTGTTTTGTGACAGTTATTTAATGAGTATATATCTTTCTTGCTTTATTCGTTTGATAAAATTCAAGGCATTCAAGTCATTCAGAAACGTATTCTATTAAATTATGATAGTTGCAAAAGACGTTTCGTCGACATCTTAGAATCTGAAAAATTTTAATGTTTTTTTTCCATGAATAACACTGTCTCTAAGCTAAATTGCAGCTCAAACTCAAAGAATATCGGTTTTATAGTTTACAATAGAATCTGAGATGTCACGCAAGTCTATTGAATCTGAGAAAGAAAGTTTTATAATTAGAAAAGCAAACAAAAATAAATAAAATATTAGTGAGGGACCACAGGCTCGGCCACCGGAAGACAATAAATTGCATAGTCTCTTCGTTAATTTCTTCAGCAACAGGAGCAGGACCCGACCAATCTGTATATTGCCAACTTGCCGCTGTCCTTCAAAGAGAACGATGTCGAAGGACTGCTCGCTCAGTACGGCCAAGTCATCTCCACGCGCATCCTTCGCGATACTTCCGGACAAAGTAAAGGCGTTGGATTTGCAAGGTTCGTTATTTTCGAGCTCAAAAGAGTGTGCACGTGCAATTTGACATATTTTTTTATATTTTTTAAAGTTGTATTTTTTAAGTCCACTCACTATGAGTGTACTTTATTCATCACCGATATGGTAATGATCATATTGTATTTGCTCTGTATACCTACGTAAATTCTTCACTGCACCTTAGTATATTGAAATGTACGTTCGACTGCCTGTGACTAATGCTATTTGCTTTTCTAGGATGGAGTCCAAAGAAAAGTGCGAACAAATTATACAGATGTTCAACGGTAAAGCGTTACACGGAGGCAAGGATCCTCTGTTAGTTAAATTTGCCGACGGCGGCAGCAAAAAGAAGTCTCTCTACAAGAGTACAATATGGAGGGAAACGGGTGATGTGAGTAATTCGGTAATTTGAGTTTCATTTTCTCATTAACATTCAAACGTCTCAGAAGAAATTTGACTTAGAGCATACCAACTCGAATTTGCAATGAGACGTTGCTTGGAACATCATCTGTTCGAGTGACAAAATAATTCCATCCATACACTCATCACGATGCACATGTCACCAAGTACAGATGAGCTTGGTCAGTCAACGAGCGTCAATTGATAAGTGCTATTTGTCTGTCCAGCAGAATATGACACTGAACTACGACACGACTGCGGTCGGCCAAAACGGCGTGGCGACGGCCCACATGCTGCCGGCGGCAACCCTCGCCCAATACGGCAGACACTACAGCCAAGCGATGCCCGGCTACAACGTTCCTGGCGCGCCCTGGGTTACGCCATACCTCGTCCAGACTCCTCCACACATGCAACAGGTCGACGTGAGTTTTTGTAACCTAGGCCGATTATCAGTTTCGCGGCGCGATAATTTTCTTTGAAAATTCTGCATTTAACATTTACGGCTGATGTATTAAGACATTTTTAATCACGTTAATCTTACGAGACTTTTGTTCATTTTCGGAGTACCTATTTTTCGATAATAATTCAATTAGCTATCAATTACCTTAACAAACATTGATCCCTTTGCGTTACTTAACTTTTTATTTTTATCACGTAAAACAGATGATGCCATCGGCTGATCCAAGCAACCCACAATACAGCATGATTCCACAACTTACGACTCAGATGTCCACACTACATCTTGGCACTGGTTCCGTAAGTACATTGAACTGATTTTGATATAATATATACATATATCTTCGTCAGTGCACAAACTAACGGAAAATTTCTTTTGCAGTACATAAGTCCACATCCGTACCCGTACACCTACCCGGCACCCAGCATCATCCACGCTCCAATGACTCTAGGCGACTCCGAGCAGACGAGCAATGCAGCGTCACCGGATGACTCCTATCAACAGTACCAGGCTCAGCAGCCCAAGTAGGCTACAGATTTTTAGGTTAGGCCAAGTTTTAGCGATTAGATTGTCGAGAAAAAAATGCGAGATTCGAGAGATAGGTTTAACTTAGGCTTCGTTACTACTTTTTAACCAACATGGACGAATAGTTCATGAAATAAAACTAACGGTATCCTCTCTTCACTTTTTAGGTTCAACTACGCGGAGGGTTACACGAGTTAGGCGAGGTACGCTTATCGATACGGGGAGTTACATTAAAAAGAAAAAAAATACAAAAAAAAACGAAGAATAGATGAGAGAAAAAAAGATTACATTACGTAAAGTCAGATAAGATTCTTCCTCACGATAAATTGACTTGCCAGCCATCTTTTATACATTTTATCCAATAAGATAAAATAAGTGAAAGTAGTTGAATATTTTGCAACGAGTAGAGAATGATTGAGTGTTGAATTTAAAAAAAAAAAAAAAAAATAGGAGAGCGAGCAGGGGCAGAGCGAAACTCGCGGTGTTGATTATGTACGACATGCTATACACACAAATGAAAAAGAAAGAAAATGAAAATTAAGAAAAAAAAATAATAAGAAAAACAGCACGACGGCTCCACAATACGCCAACACATCGTATAGCTGAATAGCGACAACTGACATAGGCAACGGGGCAGTCATAGGCGTCAAGCTGATAGGCTTCCAGGATAACTTTAGGTATTACATTTACTAAGGAAGACGTAAATAAGTCGTCGGAGCTAAACGCTTGAGAGAGTGTGAATAAATATTTTAACAAACTGGAAACTATAAAGAAAAAACGCTGCTTAGAAATATACAAAGAAAATGAAAAATCTTCCCAAATTTCAAGTTTCAAGAAAAATCGAATTTTGACTGGTTGTTGGGGCTAAGTTCTTTACAAGGCTACATGGACTTTTCAGAATCTCTTATTATCCTAATTAAGATACTTGCCTTAATGTGCGATTTATACCTTTTTATATTGTTCACTGGCGTCTTGATTTGAACAAATTGTAATGCAGTGCCTTTGTTGACCTTTGAATCATTGAGATGTTTCGTGCTCGTGTCAATGTAAAATAAGTGATTTAAATATGTAATTAATCATGATTCATTACTTACTTTCTCTTCTATCTATCTCTATTATTCTCTCCTCTCGCTCTTCCTCTCCCTTTCTAACATGCGCATATAATCATCTAAGGTTTATATCGCCTAATATCATTTTTATTTACTTGATATGTATATATTTTTTTATTTTATTTGTACATGGACGGAAGCTTTTGTATTCTTTTTACCTTCGCTGTACAGAGGTCAATTCGTAGGACTGTTTAGCGAAAACTTTTAGATCAATAAGATGCTAGTGAGCAGTTTTTAAAAGAAAAAAAAGAAGATTAATACAAGTTGATCATAGCTTTTCTATCATATAGACGTATGCGAAAAGTCTTCAAGTGATGTAATAAAACGAATCCTAAATATAATCAAAATTGGATTTTTCATGACACTTGAAGAAGGTCAGGGCATAAGCCACTAAAAGTGCCCTTAGTTTATTTTGGATCGTTTGAAAAAAAGAAAGCTAGTCTTTGTGCGAGATAATGTGGAGGTTTAGATAGGCTCTTCTAAAAAAATGAAGAATAACGAAACGGGCAGAAATAACGAAAGTGAAGGAGCGAGTGCAAGAAGAAGATAGAGTGTACTTGAAAAAACGACCTGCCTATTTACACGATACAGACTGCAGACACACTGTTAAAATTGTAAAAAAACTGCACATATACGCTGCGAGTGCACTTTGTATCGAAGCATGTTCAGATCCGTTAGTCTTGGATACTTACGCATCATGGTTCGGTACATTCAAAGTGACACAGAGAATCAAACTTCTTATTATTATCATCGTCGTCCCTTACTTTTTGATCAATAAAAGATCTGCTCTGGGGATTCGCTTACAAGAATTTCAATTCACCTTTACCTAGCCCGTACAAGTACGGGTTCAAGGGGACACGAGGCTCACTTCACTCGCAGAGTATCCTTTGAGGCAGATCGATTGCGAAGAAGACTCTGCGTGCATTAAGGATACTGCGAAGTAAAATATTTTTAAAAATTACAGATTTTTTATATTTTTATGCGAGTTTTTAGAGTTGATATAAGTAGAATTAAACTTTATTGTAATGAATTATTCTATTTTAGAGAAATTAAAAATATTAAAAAAAAATCCCAGCATGACGATGATCGATGTAATTGTGTATCAAGAGATGTTGTATATTAAATTTTCAATTCGTCGAAAAGAATTTTTATGATTTACATCATAGTACGGTATCCTTAATGAAGTACAACCGATTTTGTTCGAAAACCAGGATATGTACAAGCACGTCTTGTCCGACAAAATGCTCCCGTCGAAGAGAACTCAACTCTAGGAATACTAGTTAATGAAGAGATAGGAATAAAGCCGAAGTAGTGAAAGAAAGCCAATTGATAAAGAAAATTAAAGAGCCTTCGGCCGAAGCATGCGTAAGGCAAGACGGTTTAGAAACGATTCAGTATTAAATAAGAAACGTCCCGCATGAACATTAGACGTCACATTCCCCCACATTATCCTGAAGCAGCGCGATGCATTTACGGTGTCCACCTAAAGTAATGATTTAGATTAAAGGAAAAAAAAACAAGACTGGGAAGTAGCGTGTTACGTACGAGTCAGTAGGCAAACCATTTGAAATTCGAGGATTTTCTTAGCGCCCTTAGAGTGTAAAATGTGATATTTTTCACGAGAGAAAAAGAGAGAGAGAGAGCGAGCGAAAGAGGGAGAGAGAGAGCGCGCGAGAGAGAGAGAGAAAGAAATCATTGTGGTCGGTCGATGAGCAAATGAACGTAGGCGAGTTTTTTCTCCCACAGAAAAAGCTTTGGCGTTGTATCGTTTAGTTTGTCTGTTCATCAATTAAAAAAGTGCTGCTGTTATAGCGCTATAGAGCGAAAAAGGAGGAATAAAAAAATCGGCACGGTGCAATGGAATTCATCGGATGGTTTATAGAAATAAAGACGATACTTTTGTGTCAAGGCTATTTCGAACCTTTCAATCATTTTCTTTTTACTTTTTCAACGCTTGTAAAATGTTAATCCTGTAAATATTACGAGTTACAAGTGAGAAACGAAACGACGTGTTACAATGTGAGAAATTTTTTTGCTTAAAAAAATATCCCTTCTGTTGGCTTCTGTGGATGTTTCCTTTTGATTATATGAAAAATTGTTTTATGTTGTTTTTTGGCCTTTCCTTTTCTCTTCTTTTTTTTAGTTCTTATAAAATCATTCAGAGCGATAATCCGGGAACACTTGGCACCTCTTATGTTTATCACTTTTTTTTGTACATTGTAGATTAAACGAATGACTTCATACAGAAATGAATTTTGTATAATCCACAGTTTTATGTTACTTGATGACTAAGGGTCATAATTTTTGCGCTGGTATTTTTTTTTATATTAATAAAAATAAACGACAGTAAGTAAAATTTAAAAGTTAATTTCTTAACAAGACAAGAAGCCCACTTATGCATAATACGTCGATTAAAAAATGATTTTGTAACTTTGATTTCAACGATTTGCATTTGTAAATAAAAGTGATTTTCTGCTAACCGTTGTTTGATAAAAAGAATTTTTTTTTTTCAATTTGTTAGCTTTTAAACTTCGCTATAAAATATTCAATTTTAAGGGATGAAATGAATTTAAGATGTAGGATAAGAATTTTAATTTGAAAATACTTAGTAAAAGCAAGTTTGTAAATACAAAACTTTTTTTATATTTTTTTTAATTGAGGAAATTGTAATTTATTCATATTTTGCTTATAGAAAATTATTTACGAAATAGACGTTTTAACATACTGTAATTTTAAGTTAAAAATAGAAACTAGTATGTAAATAAACTAAGAAATGATTGATAAGAAGACGAAAATTAGAGGTAATAAGTTATAATAGATATAGAATTAAATTTACAATAAAATGATAAGCTTATATACGCAGTTTATAAACTTATATATTTTGTAATGTTTCTTATACCTCCTTTTTAATTATTATATTCTTGCTGAACAGAAATGAAAAACTAATTTAAGAAAATTTAAGACTCGCTGATAATACGTATGTATGTATATGTGTATATATACATATTTACGGATAGTCGCAAATAATTTGACGCAAAAATGAAAATCGTCGGTCTCAACTACATCAAGAGTTTATAGATTTTTAAATACTGAAGAATAGAGTATCTACACGATTATACTTCCATAATTTCTACGGATTGTAAGTACTTATTTTTCTTACAAAGATTTCCTTTGAATAAATGATTATTAACTCTGACTACGATTAATCACTTAAAAATTCAAACCGTTCCGAATTTTCATATTAATTTAATGATGTATTATCAACAACTAAGTTATATTCTATTTATTTTTTTTCCAAGGTGCATTCATGTATAAAACACTCCATTTTTTATTTCAATTAACTAAAAAAATTATTTTATGAAATTGCTAATACATTTTCATATATTATATATATACAAAACTCTTTTTCTTTTAATTTACTATCTGAACAAAGTTTGTTTTAACTTGTTCAAAAGAAGAAAAAAAAAGGATTTAATACTATAATAGTGTTTCACAAATATGTTTTGGCTATACTAATTTTTAAAAAACTTGATAAAGTAAGGATTTAAAAATTAAATTATAATTCTTTTAATAGTTTGTATGTCTGATGATATGTCTTCACAAATAATTAAAAGAAGCGTATAATAGATTTGTATAAATTATTAACATCAATGAATATGATAGGTAAATTTTCGCAAATGCGTCTCATGGATTCTTATATTATGAAAAAATCACTGTCAATATAATTGGATACAACTATGGACGTTAAATATTTTGTGAGTCGATTAGGTAAAATCTATACATCAGTGATACTAACACATTTTGCTGAATTTTGAAAAAAAATTATTTACATACAAATATACTAAAAATTTGTATTCAATTTCAAATTTATAATAAAGGTTTTCCAAACTAAAGCGTTTTTTGGGGGAATGAAAAAATACAAGGCGATTCGTTATTTTACGCATTTGGCTGGAAAAAGCGAGCTCAAGTCATTTCTGTGTTCCGTGATTTCATGAAAAATCTTTAAAAATTTCGAAAATTTTTCCCGTATGCGTCGAAGAAACACATTTGAAGTCGTCACCTATATAGATATATCGGCCAGCAAAAAGGTAAAAATTCCGTGAACTCCTGTTTTCAAAGTTTTTCAGCCGATGTCAAACTTTGAAGCAATCGTTTGATAACCGAATTAGGTATAATTATGGGTTTTGTATTGCGGGAAATTTAGATGATTTATGATAACACCTTTTTGTTTATGAAATTTCGATATTTGCTTGGCCTGATAGGTACTTATATATTTATCAATAATGAATCCAAATGTTTTTCTTCGGCTTAAACGAACAAAATTTTCGCAATTTTTCATGAAATAAGGAGAGGCATAAATAAATGACTTGATGAGCCCCCTACGTATATAATAACGAATCGCTCTTTTTTTTCATTCGCAAAAATGCCTTTGCTCGATCGTTTAGATGGTACAAACCTGATTTTCAATATTTTTTGTGATGGAAATTTAACTTGATAATTACTTTAACTATTAATACACTTCTAAATAACATTTGGTGTTTAAGTACTTTATTAAAGATTTTTATCTTGTGTTCTTATCACAAAATATTAATATAAAAAACTATAATACAGGTGTTATAGCTGGAATATTTTGAATTTGCCTCATCCTAAAATCCAGTAAAATCCGCATAAAAAACATGCCTTATTGTTCCTTTATTCCTCATTATAAATATATAGATATAGTATAAGGCCACGTTAAATTATGGCATGTGAATGTGACTCGGAATGTGATGCGCATTCATGATGTGATATATATATACCTATAAATGATGGAATGTCGCCCGCGCTTTTTGAAAAAGCAACATGGCAGCCTCGAGATTTTGTCCGCGCGCGAAACCGTTGCACCCTGCTTGTATTGCACCAATAGCGATGAGCGAGTCGACTATCAGCTGCCGCCACCTATGCCCGCATCTTTGCGTTTGCACGTTTTGCTCCGGGTGAGCAACAAGGACAGTAGCCGAGAAGAGAAAGAGAAGCAAGTAGTCGCCGCCAAACTTCCACGGAAGAGGGAACGGAGTACACGCTATATATATACGCCTTATTATTATACTGGCCCGTGTGCGCGGCGGATTGTTGTGCATCTCTGGTCCCGCCATATAGCTATACATCGCTATAGCTATACATCGAGTACCCGGACGCGCGCGCGAGAGCAGCGGTCAAGACCTTCGAACGTTTGTCTAACGACTTTTCCTCCAGGCGAAGCTGGGCCGGCAGCCTCTCCTGACCAGCCATGGCTAACGCCTCACTCGACAAGGATACGTTTTTCCGGCGTATGAAACGCCTTTACAACGCTTGGAAGGTAAGCGGCACACGCGGCTTTCCCGAGACGTCCTTTCCTAACCTCTCAGCACGCTCAAAATGTCCGGGCATCTATTACATTACATGCTCAATAACATTTGTGTATTTTCACGCGATCGCTTGATTTACAGGATGGAGAAGCCGGAACCGATGACAGCTTCAGCAAAATGGACTGCCTCATATCCGTCGTCGGTGCCGACGAGGATGTTGTCTACAGCAAGTCGACGGCACTTCAGGTATAATATACCGTCAACCTATTACACCGCGCACAGTGTCTTCTGACTATCTTGCATTTCACTTTTTTCTTTTGGACGATGATGCGCGTTGATACACGTTTTCATTTGCCTAGAATCTTTTCTGTCCTCGAAATAAGCAAAATCGAATTTATTCATGGCTTTTTATGGTTATTCGGGACTTTAATTCAGAGTACAAACATTGTAACCTAAACAGCCTAAACTGCCGTCATAGTTGACATAGTAATACTATTTGACAGCAATTCACAACGTATTACATCGATGAATGCAATAACTCATTCAATTAAACTTTACTTCAATGAAATCAAGGAAATTGTTTTATTTTAGTTGATATGTTTATTAATATTTGTAGTTTAAATTACTTTTGTGGTAAAAATGTGTACTGTTTCTCTATTATTATGAATATAATATTCAATGGATTTGTAATCAGTGTGTTGAGACACAACCAAAAGAATAGGCGTTAACAGACACTGTAAGAAAGATATTTATCATTTTATATTTGCTCTTATATATCTTATGATTTTTACTTTTGATTACAGACATGGCTTATTAATTATGAACTTCCTGACACTGTCATGATACTAGCAGAAGATTCCATTCACTTTCTAGCTAGCAAGAAAAAGATTGAGTTTTTGAGAAAACTTGAAGATTCAAAGTCTGAAGAAACTGGTGTACCTCCTGTAAAACTTCACATTAGAGATAGAGTAAGTATCCCGAGAAATATTTAGAAATTTGTTGGAGTTTGTAAATGTCCTAATATATATATATATATTTCATATTAAATAACGCTGAATTCATTAAATGTTGTTGTAGGGTGATGAAGATAAAGCCAATTTTGCAAAGTTAATGGATGTCATCAAGGACAGCAAGAAGGGCAAAACAACAGGAGTATTTACCAAAGACAATTACAAATCTGCATTTGCGGAAGCATGGAAAGCTGCTATAAAGAAAGAAAGTTTCGAAACGGTTAGTATTTATCGCAGATTATTTTGGAAATATTGTATGCATTCTAGTAATATTTAAAACTCTTACTATGGATACAGATTGATGTGAGTGCTGCAGTAGCTTATGTTATGTGTCCAAAAGAAGATGCAGAAATTCTTACTGTCAAAAAAGCCTGTTTAATATCGGTCGACGTTTTTGGAAAGTATCTCAAGGATCAGATTTTGGAAATAATTGATAATGATAAGGTATAATTTTGATATATTTATAGTATTACAGAATAAACTAAGATACAATAATTATCTTAAAAAATGACTTAATTATTATTATCATTTTCAACAGAAAGTGAAGCACTCAAAGCTTGCAAATGGAGTAGATGAGGCAGTGACTGATAAGAAGTACGTTACAGGAATTGACACTTCTCAAGTAGACATGTGTTATCCTGCAATCATCCAGAGTGGTGGAAATTATTCCTTGAAATTTAGTGCTGTTAGTGACAATAACATACTCCATTTTGGTGTCATTATTTGCTCTTTGGGAGCTCGTTATAAGGGTTACTGTTCTAATATTGTTAGAACTTTGTTAGTCAATCCAACAAAAGAAATGGAGGTAAACATGAACATTGAATCTTTTTTATTCTCTTATTATTATAACTTTAAGCCTTGTATTAATTAAAAAAATATATATTTAGGAAAACTACAACTTCTTACTTCAAGTAGAGGAAGAAATTTTAAAGAAATTAACAGCGGGATCGAAGTTGAGTGAAGTGTATGAAACGGCTATTAAATTTGTAAAAGATGAAAAACCAAAAATGATGGATCATCTTACAAAAAATTTTGGTTTTGCAATGGGAATTGAATTTAGAGAAAGTTCAATGCTATTGGGACCGAAAACAGCGACAATCGCGAGAAAAGGAATGGTCTTCAATGTAAACGTTGGTTTAGCAAATCTTAGCAATCCAGATGCAAGTGAGAAAGAAGCAAAGACTTATGCTTTGTTCATTGGAGACACGGTACTTGTTAATGAGGTATGAATAAGTTTAAAATAAATTAATTATGTTCTCGATTTGACATAAATTTAATGACAACTGAAATATAAATGTTTGTTTTAGGATCAACCAGCTACTATCCTCACACCATCTAAAAAGAAGATTAAAAATATCGGTATCTTCCTTAAAGATGATGAAGAAGAGGAAGAAGATAGTGGTAAAGAAAATGAACCAAAACCTGAGATTTTGGGAAGAGGTAAAAGAACAGCAGTTATTGAATCCAAACTAAGAACAGAAAATACTTCCGAAGAGAAAAGAAAACAGCACCAAAAAGAATTAGCACAACAGCTAAATGAAATAGCAAAAGCCCGGTTATCACAGCAATCCAGTGGAAAGGAACAGGAGAAAATACGTAAATCTACCGTTTCTTACAAAAGTCTTAGTAGTATGCCACATGATTCAGAAGTTAAGGAGCTCAAGTTGTTTGTGGGTGAGTACAATTTTTTATTTTTTTAACATACATTTAGAAGTCACTTACTAAAATAAAAACGTAATATTGCAGATAAAAAATATGAAACCGTCATTTTACCAATTTATGGAGTGCCAGTACCTTTCCACATATCTACAATCAAAAATATTTCTCAATCCGTTGAAGGCGATTATACTTACCTTAGAATTAACTTTTTCCACCCTGGAGCAACTATGGGTCGCAATGAGGGTGGAGTCTATCCTCAACCTGATGCCACTTTTGTAAAAGAAGTGTAGGTTCAAATTCGCCTTGATTTGTTAATTGACTTTAAAAAACGTGTGTTTAAGACCATATTTTTATATATATTTTACAGAACTTACCGCAGTACAAATACTAAGGAACCTGGAGAAATTTCCGCGCCATCATCGAATTTGAATACTGCCTTTAGATTAATTAAAGAAGTTCAAAAGAAATTTAAGAACAGAGAAGCTGAAGAGCGAGAAAAAGAGGATCTTGTTAAACAAGATACTCTTGTTTTGTCACAAAATAAGGGTAATCCTAGACTGAAAGACTTGTATATCCGACCGAATATCGTTAGCAAGCGTATGACAGGTGGTCTTGAAGCACATTCGAACGGATTCCGTTACACATCAGTTAGAGGTGATAAAGTAGACATTTTGTACAACAACATTAAGAATGCCTTCTTCCAACCCTGTCACCAAGAGATGATCATTCTTCTTCATTTCCATCTAAAGGTAATGCTTTGTTACATAATATGCAATATACTTATATTCTTGGATAATCAGTTCATTTATTTGAATTAACGTCCTTGTTTTTAGCATGCTATTATGTTCGGTAAAAAGAAGCACGTTGACGTACAATTTTACACAGAAGTAGGAGAAATTACAACAGATTTGGGAAAACATCAACACATGCATGATCGTGATGATTTGGCAGCAGAGCAGTCTGAGAGAGAGCTTAGGCATAAATTGAAGACAGCATTCAAAAGTTTCTGCGAAAAGGTTGAAAAAATGACGAACCAAATAGAATTTGATACACCATTCAGAGACCTTGGTTTTAATGGAGCACCTTTCAGAAGTACTGTTCTTTTGCAACCGACTAGTGGTTGCCTTGTTAATCTCACAGAATGGGTATGTCTATGTTTATTTGAAAACTGTAACTTACGTTTTTACTGAATGTGTACATTCAGTTTTTTTGTATGTTATTTACATAATTTTTTTTAGCCTCCATTCGTTATCACGCTCGAAGACGTTGAATTAGTACACTTTGAAAGAGTACAATTCCATTTGAAGAACTTCGATATGATTTTCGTTTTCAAAGATTATCATCGCAAAGTAGCGATGGTTAACGCCATACCAATGAACATGCTGGAACATGTTAAAGAATGGCTAAAGTAAGACTTGATAATATTATGATTAATATCGTTATAACTTATAATCTTATATTAAAAAATTAATCTAATCTTGTTTTTTTTCAGTTCTTGCGATATTAGATATTCAGAGGGTGTTCAATCTTTGAACTGGACCAAAATTATGAAAACTATTACTGATGACCCAGAAGGATTCTTTGAAAGCGGTGGCTGGACTTTCTTATATCCTGAAAGTGATGCCGAAAATGAGGAAGTTGATGATGAAGATGAAGAAGAAGATGATGCTTATGAGGTAAATTATATTGTATCATAATAACATGTATAATCGGTCAGTGATCAATAATTACGTGATTAATAATTTATAATAACCAATTTTTAGCCGTCTGACTCGGGTGATGAAGAAGAATCTGAAGAAGATTCCGAGTATTCTGAAGCATCCGAAGATTCTGACGATGATGGTACGTATATATAAGGCTATACATAATTACATATGCTATACAAAAGTAATTTCTGAGAGTCATTATTAACATTAATACCTACTTTAGAAGATGAAGAGTTGGGCAGCTCTGAAGAATCTGGCAAAGATTGGTCAGATCTTGAAAGAGAAGCAGCTGAAGAAGACAAAGAAAGGGGTGAAGATTTTAACCGGGGTGATTTTAGTAAGAACAAGAAACCAAGCAAACATTCATCATCTTCAAAGAATAGGTTTGTAAATAGATATTAAATATCAATGGTTAACGTTGTCTAGTATACTAAATGTATTATGTTACATACAGGCATATTTCAAAACACAAGAGCTCTTCGAGTTCAAAGGGTAAAAGCTCATCCAGTAGCAGGGATAAAGACAGGAGGTCATCAGACAAACGCAGGTGAGTTTAGTCGCTGTAATGTAGAAATATTTTAGAAGATACCAATCGTGTCATTGTTGAATTATTATCCTTGATACGAAAAGTATGTAACAATATAAATATTTAAAGATCGGATCGATCGAGGAGCGAGGGATCACACAAGAAAGTGTCATCTCCTTCCAAATCATCCAAACACAGGTGATAATCATCACAGCTCCAAATACTTTATTATGATTTTAATATTAAATAAAATATTTTTAGTCCGAAGAAGAGTGACAGACACGATAAGCATAACAGCAGTAGCAGTAGCAGACACGATAAACATAAGTCATCTTCTTCGCATTCATCCAGCAGTAAAAAGCGTTCTCGAGACGACAGTGGTGATAGACGTGGAAGCTCCAAAAAATCTAAGTAATTTAATTTTTTCTTATAAATTTTTCTTATTTTATTAATATGACAAAGATAAAGTAAATCTTCCTTTTCTTAGGAAATAAGTGAACAATCAATGCTTTCCCGAGCAAACTTAATACAAGTGAGAAGTGCAGACTTTAACCTCATGTTACATTAATGGATCATGTGACTGTATTTTTCTGCGCGACTTACGAGAACTCAGCAACTATAAGGCAAAAAGAAAATCGTCTCGACGCTGTAAGTTTCAGTGTAAAAATTTAGTTTATTTTTTTTCTGTTCATTGTTTCGATAAAGATTCGTTACAGCTCACAACTATTTTTATAAACTTCGAACGCAAAAACAACTACGAAATGAAAAAGATATGTTATTTAAAGCGACATACTGTTACAAATGTTTATGTTCTATTTAAATAGATTAATAGTTTCGTAAAGTGTATATTGCCCAATGTTTTAAATCACAGACGATTTTTCTACCAAAAGAAATTTGTAGTGTACAGTTGTAATAATAATAAGTGCAAGTTTATTAAAAGGCAGAAGTGAGCTTTTTAAAAAGTGCCACATTTTTCGTGAATACCTAAAACCCGAGAACTGAACGATAAAATCGCGTAGTAATTAATTAGATCTCATGTGTTGCTCATAACATTGCAGTTCATTACAAAACAAACTGAATCGATATTTCCATTCCCCTAACGAGATTGTGTATTATTTAAGAATGTGTACAAGTACAAATTTATGTTTGTCTTTGTAAATTTTCTTGTACACATACAAAACAATATCACTTTTATATTTAATAAAATAACGTAATATCTAAGAAAAAATTCATGTTGCGTTTACAAATTAATTTTTATACAATCCATTATTTTATCTAACAATTGGTCAAATCCTTTTCATAAAGTATTTTTAGCGTGGTACGTACTTACAAAACGTAGAAAAAGTTCAACAAAGAAGAGTTGCTTAATGATAGTAATGGGAATCTATCAAAAGTGAAAGTGCACGTCTTCGTGACCACGTCGACGCTTTCTCCCGGCGGTGTCACTAGTTGCATGCCTAATTTGAAGGAAAAAAAATATTTGCATTGGTTAAGAAGATTAATAAACTAACTGGGTAATCTGTATTGTTGATCGAATCAATTTCAAATGGGAATAATTTTTTTTTCCATTATTTTTTATACTTAAAATAATGATTGGTGAATAGTTTATAACCCGTGAACAAGAAAAAAAACAACAATTTTATTAAAAAATATAAAATATTTTATTCACATAAAAAAGCAAAAAAAAAACAAGCTATTACATAAAAGTATAAAAAAAATAATCTACAAGAACTCCGCCATCACTCGTTCTTCGCATAAATAATCTCGTAGTTTGCTTCGTGACACGCGCTCAGATCAAGTCACGTCAGCAAATAGCGAATAAAGACAGCGATCAAAAAGAAGCTCAGTTCCTTCCAATTTGGTCGATCTGGCCTTGGAGATTGTTGACGACCTCGGCGGGTACGTGTTCACCGAGAATTTCGAAGAGGTTGATCCTCTGGTTGCCGGGGATCGACTCGTAGGCCGCGAGCTCGATGCCTTCCTGAACGTTTTGGATCTGCGCGTCCTTAGGAATCAAGTAGGTCTGCTGGGCCTGCTTGATCGCCTCGTTGCTGAAGCGTTGTCCGTCCTTTTGGGGGAAGGCTGTCGCTACTGCCAAAAGGCCGAACAGGGCGAAGACGACGCAGGTTTTCATGTTTCTGTAAAGAAAATTCGTTATGACTCTTTAATAATTGTATCTTCAGGCTTTTTGAAGTTACAGAATAGTGTTTAGTACAGTAGGAAAGGGATAAGTAGTTTTATCGTATCAACGAATGTAATTCTTTCTAAGCGACATGACCACTGAATTTTCGTCAGTTACTATTCTTAGAGAGTTTTAGGTAACAAAACTCGAATTCCTCAAAACGCTCTACAAAGTCAGCAAAGCCGCTTTTCATCCAATTATTTACATTCCATTTCCGTGCTCACCTATATATATCCACTAACAACATGACTTAGCCTCTTTGCGAAACGTTTTCATGCGTGCGCGCGAGCATCATAATAATGGCAGTGCATCGATAATTCGCACCTGGTGAAACGCGCGGCAGGCTCCCGCTTTTTTCTCTCTGTTCAGTATGTATACCTTTCGCTTCCTGAGCTGGATTCTATGAGTAAACGTTTGGTCAGCCGGTTTCGACGCCGTTGCGCAAGCCGACGTAGACGTTAAAATCTTTACGAGACACCTGGGCTCTATTTCCCGCGAGAGCAAAAAGAAGCCAGTGTATAATACGAAAGACGGCTTAATAATCGACTGCGAAACGCATAGCTTTGATTTGTGACTGACAGATTTGTACATAACGTTCCCGGAATCATTTTCTATATTTGGCTTTGAAAAAAATTTAAACATGCGGTGGATAATCCGCAAGCCCCAACGATTCCCCTGAAAATATACAGTTCGATATTCCGAAAAAAAAGAAACTTTAAGGAAACTCAATGAACCGATGAGAAATCGATAGGTACACTTGAGCTCCATAAAGGAGGTCGTGCCGAGCTAAAAAGGCAATTGACCCTGCCGCACAGTTCCCGTTACCTCTCGCTCGCACGTGAAAGAGAGAAGATTCTCGAGTTGGGAAGATGTATATCAACGCTGAAAGTTTCTCACGGACGTCAGAGCTGAGCTCGCGTACTTTCCCTCTTGGTCAGCCTTACAATATCGGATCGAGCAGATGATGAGCCGCCGCTCGTGTGGTTTCCCTTTCCGCGAGCTGTATTATATATACACGATGAAAATTTTCTGCTGCGGTCTATTAGATGCAGTTCTCCGTGTCGCGGTTACATAATTTCAAGATGAGACATGAGGAGGAACGGTGTAATTGCTTTTGCGGGTAATTTGATTTTTAATTGTTTACTTGGATGAATTAGCTGAGCATCTAATAGCGTCTTTTTTTCATAGGAGTTGCGCGATTCAGGTTTTATTCTTAAAATTACAAATGATTTTTTTGATTAATCGTATTATTTTTTTAAATTACATTAACTCATTTATTGTTATTCAATTCAAGATCAACGTCGTTTGAAGCATAAGTACTATGGAAAAAATGTAGTTAGTTGTAATAAGTGATTCATTAAATAGATAATAAACGGTCATTATCAGCATTATTTCTAAAGTTATTAAAACTATGTTTTAAATACAACAACGAATTACAAATAAGCATATCACATGATCGACGGATATTCATTATATAAGTCTGGCAAGTTAAAAAAAAACTCAACAAAATAGGAAACAGGATCTGGTCGTAAAGAGGAGGTACAAAAAAAAAAGATTAAATCCAATATAAATGCAAGATGAGTTAAAAAAACAAAAGGCAGCAGGTACTCACGTGGAGAGGCTCGGTTAACGATCGGTCACGAGGAAACTAGACACGAGGCCGTCGCGGAGGTGGCTTTTATACCGCGCCGGAGATTTCGGAGCCGAAGTGGTGGACTCTCCTCTCCTTCGGCCGCAGTGCACATCTCTCTTTTCCCCTCGAAAGTGGGGCCCGATGGGACGTGTGTTTACCTCTGCGAAATTCACATACGCGCGCGCTTCGGCATCATCACTTTGTAATCGATCGCTCCTACGACAATGACTGACGATTTTTAAATTTCAAATGATTGAGGAATTGTGTTGGTTGTTTCTTTTCAATTAGAAAGTCAGTTGTCGGGATGGATACAGGGCGATTTGTTTATGATAATTTTCGCGAGCTCGGCACTGATGCTCTTTTTTTTAAGTGAATTTTATAGATTTGTATATTATCTATTAGATTCAACTCTTGATTTAGAATTTTCTTCATGTATCTATTACAAAATCTGTGATCTATAATATATTTAAATATTCCATGCACCTGCTGGTAGACATTAACAAAAGCATCATTTAAGTTTCACTTTTACCCTGACTCTTGCACTTACACACATAGAAGGCTCGGCTTTGATAAATGCAATTGTCTTAACGTTTTTTGTTGAAACGATTTGAAGAAGAAATCGTTTTCACGATCTCTAGTTATGGCCGTAGCTGAAAAAAAGTGTTTTCAAAAGAAAGCAGACAGATTGAATATTAATGAAACTGGTAATGTATCACGGTGAACGCGGTGTTTTGATTAAAAAAAAAACGCTTAATTCCTTAGAGATCTTCCAATGTCGGAGGAACTGCGTATATGTACAAAAATGAAAGTAACCCAAACAAGTCTTAAGTGATAAATCAATTCATGGGATGATCAAATTTTAATTATTCATTTACCTTATTTTAATTAATCATGTTTAATGACACAAAGATTAATGTAGTGTTTCAAGAGCGTTTTATTTTTTATTGATCTTATTAAATGCATAAATAGCAATTTTACGTTTAACACGATTAAAAAATATATTTAAATGAAATAATGAAGCTAACTGATTATAAATTAAAAACTTGAAATACTTTTTGTAAAATTATTTTTCGTTGAATTTCTTTTCATGTTCAATGGCATAAAACACGGAGGAATTAAAAGATATATTGAAAACAGAATCATATTTTATAAAATGTTTTTTATTTGCTGATTCAAAAGTACAAATTTTTAACGAGACTAGACAGCTATATCGACTGTATTTATTACCTTTGTTACTTTTTCTCATGTCTGTTCTAATCTATTATTTCGATCGATGACAATTTTTTATTTTCAACTACTCAATGATGGCATATAATACCTAAATGAATATATTTGCCTCGCGCAGCAGTGCCAATGTACGCTTGCAATCGAAAAACTTATCCTTTATCTGGATATTATCAAAAGGCGTTCGATGGTGTTTTGTACTAAGCCTTTCTCCGTACATATAATAATTATATACGATAATATACATATTATAACGAAATACTGCGCGTGATCCAACGTACCTTTTTATTACAATTGTTTCTGTAGCACAACTGAATATAATCGTTTGTCACCTCATATTCTTCTTTAATAACGATATGGCAATTATAGTAAGTAGCTACCGGACAGTCTAAGTGCGATAATAATTCGCGCCTTATAGAATTATTTACTTATTTTTATAAGTTTTTATATTTACACGCGGATCAGCAACGTAAATTAAATAATTAATAATAGAAGATTGTGGGTCTTATTGATAATAGTACAAAAATATACAAGTACATTTTTTTTCGGCAAGTGACAAACAATTACGGGAAATAAGAGTAAATCGAATACATTAAGAAAAGCAGAGATTAAGATTTATTTTTCAATTTTTTGACACACGACTTTGCAAGGCACTGTTGTCGGGTCTTTCACTCATATTTTCATGATTCTAACACTGTATTGTAATATGTAACAACTTATTTCACACAGATAAAATGCTATTTCTCGAGCATGGGATATTTTTGTTGCTTTAAAGTTAAGTTTTCTTTTATGAAATGCTTCATTCAAAATTTGTTCATAATAATTGTTTAAGAAGTATAGACACGCCAATCATCGTATTTTTCCATTATTGTAAAAAAAATGTTTAATTCATTAAAAAGTAGAGGGGATATGTGTAAATATTTCGTTGGTTAAAATAATTATGACATTTGTAATTCAATATTGTATTTATTAAAATTAAAAAATACTGATTTAAAATGTTAAAGTAAAACATCACAGAGTAAATATCAAGCAAAGAAAGAAAAGTAATAATTTCTTTAAGAGATGTTAGCAGTTCATTATTTTTGATTGTGTGAATACAATCTTACATTATAATATATTGATCGTAAAATTATGATATTAACAAGTGCTTATTTCAAATCAACAAAATGTGCCCATGATGCATTCTGTTTTCGTGATTTTTATCTATTCCAATATTAACTTGTCAATTCATTGAAAAAAAACCAATGATTAACTAATAAATGCTATCGTGAACCATGTACTACGAGATTGTATAATATACTTGCAGCCAACTGCCCAAGAATTTACTTTATTTTCGCATCTAGACGCAGAGCGATGAATGGAATTGGCAGTGGGCGTGTTAATTCGACTCGCTTCCCGAGTAAATTTATATGAAAATACCATCTGTTCGGACTTGGCAATTTGCGCCGATTTTCATTTTTTTTTCTTCTTCTAGTATATACATCTTTTCATATTGAACGCATACAGTATGACACACTTACAGCCAAGAGATCTGGTCAAACATCTCCTACTTTCTTTCTGTCTCCTCTACGAGGTAAAAATATCGCATGACATATCACTCTTATAACAGTTCTACACGGTACCATTTGTATTCTCATCTCTCTATATATGTTTCTAGAGCATTTGATTATTATTTATTACTTACTAGTTATTTCTAAGATCCTACATTTGATTAGATACTCTAGACATATCACGGCGATCAATGAGCGATGAGAATTAGAATTTAATCTTCTTTTTTATCGTAAAATAGTGAATGATTTATGTATATATAGGGTCTTTTTGTTTTTTTTTCCTAAATACTTGATCACGTATCACTCATAAAGACAAAAGATCTAAGGCTACTCATTATATCTTAAAAATTCTAAAATCTTTTGTAATAAATATCTATTATATCTAAAAGACGCAACGAATATTATTGTCGGGATGTGTAAAAACTAGGAGCTGCATTATTTTCAATAGGTGGCTTTTCCTTAAGCTAAATGGAAAAGATGGATGATACTTGTGGCGTGGCGCAAGAGCATTATATCACCTTCAACGTTTCTGATCTCATCTGCTAAATTCTGGAAGGGGCTTGACTATGCCCTCGGTATACGCTTTGTGAACTGCTTCACAGACAAATCTGTATTGACTCTGCACATATAAATTACCAAAAATTTTAATTATTTTGAATTTAACTTTTCTTAATAAGTATTAGATTAATTTTAATAAAATATACTTACAGCATTTTGTATCATCATTGCTCGTTGATCCCTCATCGAGCGAACGATATCTAGGGGATAAACAGGCTGATTGGCCTCGATAAGACACAATGCGGTTTCCATCAGGACAAGCACACCAGTGCGACCGATCCCCGCCGAGCAGTGAACAACGGCGGGCTCAACGATGCCCGTGCGAGCGGCCCTGACTTTTTCGGTAAATGTCGTAAACTGTCTCCAGTCACCGGGCACACCGTGATCCGGCCAAGCGCAATACTGCATGTGTGTTATGTCCCTCTCCTCTCCCGTCTAAAGAAAAAAGGAAATACTTTCGTGAAATCGTGCAATAGGGAGGACGAATGCATCATTACAAGGGGATGCAGTGTGGATTTAGTGATACAGAAAGTTATGTTTACTTATGTTGAGGAATACGGTGCACTCTGACTCATAAATGAGTCATGAATTATTTTAGTTCTATGTTTGATATTTGACACATTGAAAGTTATTTTCAGGTAACTGTTTAATTTTGTAACTAACTGAAATTGATGAAGTAAATGTAAAATTTTTTCAAAACTCACATTTGTATCGGTAAGCACAAACTCTCGAAAAACGAAGGTATCTTCATTGATTTCCGAAGTACATGTCAGCGTTAGATTCCTAAAAGTGAGGGTCTCCTGTAGTGAAGGCCAATACTGATGGCACTTAGCCCGTCCTCGCTCCACCAGAGTTGTTAGCATTACCACGAGGGTACTTCCAGCCTCCAGCACCATCTGCCAAAAATCAGCAACAGTTGACGAGAGTGGACCCTGCGTCGCTATATAGCGATTAATGATGCCTGACCCCGGAATCTCCATGTTTACATAATTTGCGTTTATGTAGTCTCCATTCGAGCCCATCAGAATTACCCTGGTTACGTCATCTGCAATTAAAATGGTGCGGATGATTAATTTCGTGCCGTGAATCATCAGGATAATAGTGCGAAAGTCAGACCACGATTACTTTGTTGACTTGTAAATTCATAAACATATGCAAAAAATTGCTTCGTCAAAACATCTTTTAGCGTGATATTGTCGACGACTTACAAAAATGCAAAATGTTATCTGTACTGAATGTTTACCTTACTAACGTATACATGAACATAAACAAGTGTTATGCAATCTACAGTATCAGTTAGCACTCACGACATTCTGTGTGTTAAGATAATTTATAAATAGATTCGATGACTAATATTTGCGTTATGTAACTCTTTATCGATTCTTGCGAAAATGGCTCACTGGTATGGAAATGCTACGATGTACAATAATACGTGAATAGCTCTTGTATAAACTTACATGGAGAAATATCTCGATATCTATTTTTGTTTTGATTTTCGGGCTTCTTTGATTCCAGAGAAGTGAGCTCTGGATTTTTTCTGTACAGTTGTTCATATTGAGCGATCAAAGCTCCGCTTGCCAAGCCGTCCGCTAACAGTAGCATTGATTGTGCGAGTGCATCTGACCCCACTGCAGTATGTGGCACATCTGGTACATACCTAAAGACAAAAATAAATGGAATTATTGAGTAATACATAATAAATACGTATAAAAAAGGTAATGTCTTACCTGTAAGGAGGTTCTTCTTCTAATGTTTCTTCCGTACCTGCCAAAGCATTATATAGAGCGTTAGGCCTCACGGTTAACGTGAGTTCACCAATACCGGAATCTCGGGACTGTCGTATTAAATTTACGACATGTTCATGCAACATTCCATTAACATCTCTTCCATTGATATAAACTACTTGATCGCCTTCATTCAGTTTTGGATAACAACGATCAGCGGGTGTATTAGGCGCCACCCGAGACACCAATATTGGCATGTCAAGATCCAAACCACCCTTGACGTTAAAACCAAATCGACCCTGTTCATCCGGCGTAATTCTTATAGTTACTAATCCTTCTTCCAATACCTAATAAATTGTTAAAAATATTATAGAAAACTTTCAATTTATTACATTATAAAAACAAATGTTCTTTCTGTTAGTAATAACATACTTGGGGGGCTGGAGAACTTGTAGGCTCACTGTAGTCTGGAATATCGTAAATATTTCTTTCAGCTGTCGTATCTTCATCTGCATATGTTAATACTCGAGATCCCAGCATTGGTGAGAAAGCACCCCCGGTACCTTGTGTGTGTGTTATCGTCACTTCTTCTCTGAGCGACAAAAAACCACCCTCGCTGCAAAATTATTGTAGATCGTATATAAATTTGCAAAATTGAAACATCGTCATGAATTTCATCACAAATATAGCAAGAAACATACTCATCGCTTTGATTGCCTTCTCCCCACGCCTGTCGAGGCTCGCGTGCACCAAGCGATTGAACCTTGTTATCGTAAGACCTAGTTGATCTACCAGGAGGCAATAATTTTCCCTTTTCTTCCGAAATGGGTACAGGCAAGATTCCGTGAATAAGCTTTTTACTGGGCGATCTATAAATAAGTAAAATGTTAATCAACTGCGTTCATATCGATTAAAAATAATTTTGGAATATTTATAAAATGTTTTAAAATGTTTGTATCAATAAACTTACCTAATAAATGTCCTTTCCACTCGGGCTCGATGTTTTCCATCTTCTACTGTTTGGAATTCGGTACGACCAGAGTACGTAAATCGGCTGCTTAGTGCTAGCGGAAAACGACGTGGTCGTAACTTAGGACTATGCAATCTGAAGAATGTATGATGTTCCACACATGATTTCCACAAATTTTTCGAGCTGCGATACGTCTGCATATTAAAACCTAGTAAAGTATCATAGTTTTCTGACTGCAAAATAAACATAAATTGTATTTAAAAGTAACCTTCATAAATTTGCGAAAAAAATAATCTCAAAATCTGATTTTTACCTGTTCTCTTCTTAGTTGAATAAAAAATTGTTTACGTTTAAATGAGATCTTGACAATTTTAGACCAAGAAAAAACATTAATCCTAGTGTTATTCTGGAAGACAACTAATCCAATAGATGTTACTCCTAATTGTATTTCTTTATTTGCAGAATCCTGTTTAGCAAAAGGAGATTCATGATTATTAATTCAATTAAAATTGTGTGGTAATGACAATGACCAAACATCGAAATATGGATTAATGAAAATAAGAATGAAGACTGATAACATATGCAAGTGAATTTGAAGAATGAGTCATGCATGAAAATGTAAATAATACAAAGACAACAGTAAAGGAGCATACCCTTGCCTTATGTAATTCCACTCCGTACATGTCAAGACGTTTGGCATGATCAAGAAAGTTAAATTCGGCATCTGCTGGTAATTGACCTCTGAAACACAAAATTGATTCATTATAGATATAGCACAATTACTATTTATTTTATTTAATCTTATGCTTGAGAAGAAAAAATTACTTGTGCAATTGGTGATACTCTGAAATCCTTCTTTCCATTTCTTCAGTTTGTCCTGGTATCAATTGTAAACGAGATATATAGCCAGGTCCGTGCTCTTCTGGATGATAATCACCCAGTTCAGCTAGAATAAAGGTTAACATTTAATATAATACCTTCATTCATCGTGTTTCATAAAATTAAATAGTGCTGTTTCCACCATATACTTACATTGGACAATGTAACTTGCAAGAATGCAAGCAGGATTTGTGAGTAGTTGAAGTTTTCCTTGTAAAATGTCTCTTCTTATTTGCAGATAAAACTGATATCTAGTATATTCTTCTTGTAATTTACTTGGATCTGATACATAAAATTTTACTCTAAAGAAAAACTGCCCACCCTTACTTCTTATTTGTTTTTTAACAAGTTTTGATGGATCTAGCCATCTCTGTAAAGATATTTATATACCATTATTAAAATTAATTAGAAATTTGTTAGATAATTTTTGCTATGCAATATTTTTAATCGTCATCTCACCATAACATCAGGATTAGGACTGCTTGTTGATACTGATCCATTTTCTGCATATTGCAGTCCAAAGTAATCTTTTTCAATAAGTTCTAAATGTTGAAATACTAAATCCAAAAGTGCTTGCCCTTTCGCCCTTTTCTGCAAAAATTAATTAATAGTGATTAATATACGTATAAACTTTCTAATTTATTATAAATATGGGATGATTCTTACATCTAATTGAAAGGTGTGCTGCGTATCGTCTAAAAAGACGACAGTGGCAGAAAGGGTCTTCAGTCTCCTATCTCGCGCCAGCTCTGCACCACGAACGTGGTAGCTCCCACTGGAGCCACTCAGCGCTCGACGAGAAACACTTTCGATCATCTCAAGAAACCGAAGGCGAGTTAACCACCTTCGCGGCACCACCTCACTGCCACTTTGATTACCTGAACAAATATAAATGATAGATTTATTCTTAAGAGTACAAAGTTGTAAAATGCTCTAAAAAGTCATTTGAATACTGTGAAAAATCCTTTATTATTGATTAAATTAATTTTAATTAATATTCAGTTCTTATACTGAATTATTACTTATACTGAATTATATCATATTTTCTATACATACATACATCTACAGTAACTATTAAGGAACGTATAACAAATGTTTTGTTTTCTTTATTCATATTTTTTCTATAACTTTAAAACAAAAGGCATCAGTCATAAATTGCTTATCATCACTCAAGGATTTTTCTCAGTCAATCATTGATAGTAATCATCAGATATGCTTTTTACTACGTCTTTAGTATTTTGTGAAATGGTTAAATATTAAATTTCCAAATTATCAACACCACATCTGTTATTCCTTAACGCACACAAAATGATTTTAATTTAAATTAATTTTTTATTGTTCAACCAAGCACAACATATATGTGTAACTGTTATCATCAAGATAACATTATCTAGTGAAGACACATTTCAAATATGTAGTTGTTGAAGCACAAATCTTTTATTATGCTGTTTATGATGTTCTGTAATAAAAACTAAACATCTTCATAGATCCAGAACTGCATTCATCATCAATCAGTGTAAAACAATATTTTTTGATCTTATTGATGTCTGGTTTGCGTCATATTTGCAATTTTGCACTGAGCTGAAATAACATAAACCATGGCTACTAATCTGCCATACTCCTCAGAAAATGTTCTAATCGAATTTTAAACCAAATCATTATATTGATGGGATGATGGGATTTCAAGATATTTTGTGTTTCAGTTGAAACTGAAATAAATGTATAATTTTGATTCAATAAAATTTGCATTGATTTTTTAATTAAAAGTTATATTATTTATTAGTATTTGATCTTGTAACAATAATTCACAACAAGTGAATATATTTTATACAAAAAGTTGTTTTATTTAAATAAGAGAAGTATGAAGAAAGGTCATGCAGAATTTCTGTCTGCACGTTTATGATGAAACAACTATTTGATTCAAGATAGAAATGATATCTTTTATCTATGACAAATACTTTTTGAGCAAACATAGGCTTACAATTTTTTTTTTCTTTCTTTTTTTTTGCTGACTAGGACAGTAATCTAAGATTAGCACAATGCCACATATTCTCTGCTGTACAAGTCAATGAATTGGACAAGTATGCAATTTTCAAAATCAGCGGTAAGCAGTTTGCAAATGTCAAGCAGGAACAAAAGTATTTTTTAATTACATTCCATAGATGTCATAGTCTCCATCTACTTGGGCCTGCAGGGGTCAATGATCCAGCTTGTTATATAATCCGGTCAGCAACTATTCGCCAATGATGCAGAGGTAATATGGAGCAGAGAATTCTCAAAATAGTTTTGGCAATATGGAGAAAACTCCTTAACGATGTATGTCATAAAAGAGCAACTAGATGTGTGTTCAATGCTCATCGTGCGCATTCTAAGCTAAGATCCCAAAATTACTACCCTAACTCTGAAATGCATCCATAAATTCCCTTTCTCTGATTCTAAAAACAGATTGAGCAGCTCACTACTGCCTGCTCTTTGCAACATTTTGAATGTGAAATGCACAGACATGGATGCATTTATTCTTGGACTACTTTGAAATAAACATTTTTTTATTATGTTCAACTTGTTTTTATCTTTCTTAAATATACAATTAGCAATTCTTCAATTAGAGTAACAAGATTTTGAAAACATCAGTATATAAACTGCTGCATCTGTTCAATAAATATTTGTGTTTTCGTATCAACAATAAAGTTTTCCATTTACTGCAAGACATTGTATGAACAATCCAGTGAGTGTCAGCAAAACAATAAATGATTAGCCTTAAATGGACTCCAGTACTGCAATGTACATTCCTGAGTCTTATATCAAAATGCCAGCAGGGCATTTATTACATTTAAAAAATTAAACTTCACCATGTAGGTTTTAAAGAAAAAAAAAATCTATACACTACATCAGAGATGAAGAAACATTATTCTAAATTTGATTTTTAACTGAATGAAAAACAAGTATGAGATTACTGTACTGCTGAAAATACATTCTTGGCAAAAATGCATCCGCTACAAGCAAAAAAGTGTCTATTTTAAAGTACTCAAAGCTGCCCGCTTACTCTAAATTTAGATTGGCGCATATATAAAGAGAGCATAAACTAGTTATTGGTTACTCACATTCATGATACGTCGCAGCAAAGTAGCAGCAATCCTGCGCAGCAAAATCAGGATCCTGGGCACGCACCCCTGCCCTGGACAGCTCGCAGTATCAGTAGATTGCACTACTACAGCAACAGCAAACTCTTCAGATCAACAGCATGAATCTCATCGCAGAGTCAACAAAGTCATACACTGAGGCGTCGACTTTCTTTTGGTAATTAATCGCAATTAAGCACAATTGAGAAGAATTGAGCGTTGAAGCTCTCGGAGATGCCGTGTATAGTATACACACTATACGGGAGAGAAGGAGAGCTGAGTTTCTCTCCCCGCCTGCGCTTTTACACACACACACATACACAGAGACACACTCACTGCTGCTGCTCCGTTTTTTTCTTGCACACTGGGAAAACGGAGCACACACCCTGGAGCAAAGCACTCCTCGATGTGTAGACTCGGGTGCGGGGTATGCGGGCACGATCGACACAACTTTGGTAAAAGAAGACGAAGAAATACTCGGAGCGTCGTTGTTCCTCGCTCGACGGCTGCTGCTGTCTCGCTTTTCGTGCGTGCGTCACCCGGTCGGTCGTTGGCGATTTTCGAGCCACGGGGAGAAGAGTAGGGGGAAAGAAGGGATATATACCACTGCCGCGGCTTCGCTCCCTCTCTTTCTATATAATCTATCCTTCTCTCTCTCTCTCTCCCTCGCTTTCCGTAATGTTGTGTGCGATGTGTGTAGAGGTATCCTTCCGTCTCGCTCCCTCTTCAGCAGCTGTAATAGGTATACTATTGCGTGTTTCACTGCAGGGAGTATACGAGGAAAAAGAATGAGAAAAAGCGTGAAAAAAGCAGGAGAGCCGCGCGCGCGAAAGAACGCGATGACGACTTTTTGGAGGTTAGTGGCGAGGCGCGCGCGGGGGAGCAGCTGCCATCAGTGCAGCGGCACTCGTCGGACTGCTCTCTACTCTCGCGCGCGCGAGTTTAGAACACTTTCACCAGCGGCGGTTGTTTGACAAGTGTCCACCACCGACTTCACCTATATATAATACAAGTATATAGTTATAAACCTAGCTGTATAAAACTGCAGTACGTATGCTGCTGCAGCTGTCCCGCTACTGTACCTACTGTTTTTATTTCTCATTCACCTCTCCTCTTTTTTGCCGACGCGTCGTATGGGGGGACGAAATGATGAACGGCTACTGCACCCCGATGCTATATAATAGGACCGCTCTTTACTAATTCGGGGGCGGAAAGAAAATCGATGCCGCTTGATTTTCCCGCTTGTATTATACATATACATAAAATAAACCGCGCGCGACGACCGGACGAGTTATATGTATAAATGGGTCGCGCGTGCGAGGCTTCTCGTGCCAGAATGAAATCAATTTCAACGACGACGGATATGTAGTCCAGTCGTACTCATCATCATCGTGTAAATACGCCGCGCCGTCGCGCTCGATGGCCCTCGAGGAGATCCTTCGGCGCGACGTCGATCGTTGCTGCGATAATATTATTGTCCCGGCGGCGCACACAGTCACACACGCGTCGAGCTCACGAACACATATAGGTATATAGGATGTATATGTAGGTATACAGAGACGGTTTATATAGTTTTCGAGTGCGCTCGACTCACTGGATTACATTATAGACAAGGACGCGAGACTGGATGATGTCATGCGTGTGTACGCGCTATGTCTGTCTCTTTATTCTCGTAGCTCGTAGCAGCTGTGTATGGGGCATGCATGGGGACGTTGTCGGCAATACCGGTTTCTGCAGGATAATGTGACATTTTTCAACGTTTTGTTGATCGATCTTATAATTGTTCAGGAATTCGTATAACAAATATATTCGAGATGTTTGATGATGGCATTTTGCGGCCGGTGAAGCCAGTAAGTCTCGCGTGTTTCATATTCACAAAATTGATTTTACAAGAATTATATGAGTCACGATTTCAGAAAAACTTTTCCATTGACTTCAAAATCCACTTTATTATTTTTAAATACAAACACCGATTTCTTCGCAGTTTCCTCACTTCGAGTATTTAAGTCTAGCTAAAAGTTAAAAAAAAAACTGACTGTTTTTTCAGAGTTTAACAACCCTAAGAAAAAGATTAGATTAGTTAGAAAAAGCAGTGGATTATTTAGTTGCACGCGCGCAGTGATTCACCAATAAATTGACGTGTTTGCACTGCGATAAATCTATATATATGCTTCATAGAGGCCACAAGAGTCACTTGTCATTATCAGAGATGAGAGTACGCAGTAGGGGCTGAGTGAGTATATAGATAAGTTTGAAAAAAGCCAAGTCGTACCTAAAATCTGGCTGTTGTTAGTAAACTTGAAAGAGCTGATAGACGCGTGAGTATATAAGTACTTAGTCGTCGTTAAGAAGAAACTGAATGGGATCGTGCGTTGTGTGAGCGAGAAAAGCTTAAGGCGATGCGGCAATGATGTCATCAATAGCATTTCTCATAGTGGGGGAGGAGAGACGGAGAAGCATAAGTTGTTATGACGTCACAATGATAGTTTGTGAACGCATTTCCCCTTGATGTTTCCTCTACTATGATGCGTATGAGTACACGTGTATGTACTGCATGTAGTTGTGCACTGCGCTCTAATAATACTCTGTTTATGAATTAAACGAAACTACATTTGGCGTATCTTTAATTATTCATAATTCGTTTATAGATAAAGTGTAATTGTAGGTAATGAATTCCTCCATTCAATCAATAAAGCTATTAAATTTTCATATTTAATATAATATACAACAGACGTCTAGGTATAATATAATAGTTTCTTTCGAGGGATTCCGATAATGTTATAATCGATTGCCTCAATTTCGGGAGGTAGAAAAACATTAATCACGATCCTAATACTGTATTCGTTTAAATAAGTAAAAAGCGTCTTGTATTTCCGATTGCAGGAACCTATAGAAATTTTGCTTGAAACAACATATTTTAAAAAGTTACTTAGTAAAATAATCAATCCAGTAGATGATTGCGAGAATGACTCAGCAAAAATATGACCTCGATATAATTATGTGTAATAAATTACATGCAAGTTTTTTTTTATCGCGCTGTAAAAGATGCACTCGTAAAAAAATAATGAATGAAAAATTATTGATGTCTATATGAGAAGCATCGTGGCATGTAGTTGCTGGAGCATATATGCAATAGACTGATAATAAAGGTATTGTATGATCGTTTTCTTCCATTTAGCTCTCATTATACCCCTCATTGTATAATCGTTTCCTTATTTTTGTTTTGGACTTGTATGCGCACATAGTTGTTCGTTTCCACCACGACAACAACAACAAAACTAATAATTAAAAGTATAGATAATCGCTATAATAGTAGAAGTCACAAGTGTATTTTCAAAATTGCTCGCGAAAAAGCTCTTATCAACAAAATTTGAAACTAATCAAAGCAAGCCCGCCTCACAACGTTCCTCCGTAATTTTCCGAGTTCTTCCGAAAAAATACGAGTATTTAGGTATATACACAAGTGTGAAGACGCCGTCTCGCATCACCATGTCTCGTGCTTCGTTGTATGCGCCGCGTTCAGCAACAGCAGCAGCAGCAGCAGAGTAGCACAGTTTACAGGAGAGCGGCCGAGGTCTCTCCCCGCGACAGTAGTATGCCATTAATGTTGTGACGTGTTATATTATATTTTTTAAAAAAAGATCCCCGGTTCTTCGTGAGACGGCTGTGAGCGAGTCGCGAGGAAATACGGCAGAAGAAGCAGGTAAGTAATTTCCGGCACAGCTGAGGCTCCTATTTCTCTGTCACACAAATATCGACACCGCCCTGTAGCCGAAAGATTAGAGGTTGGAAAACGCCGTTTCGAGGTTAGGAATTTTCACACGGCACCTCTCGGATATTCTTGGAGAAAAAAACGCTTTTACGTGACTTTTCACCGCTCATCTCGGCGAGACGTGACTCGATACCTAGGCATAGCCTTGTACGGTATATGTTTATCGGACGCGTGCTTTTCGGCGGTTACGTTGCAGAAAATTCCTGCTGCTCGTGGCTAATGACACTGACAACTCATCAGACGACGAGACGACTATAACGTCGCGCGCGGGCATTGTCCTACTGTCGTAAAATTCAATTAGACATATATAGCGGAGCCCTGCTTAGACACAGCTTATATTCGACAGGCTTGATTATTGAACATTTCAAAGCCTGATTTATTGCGAGGTTTGATCAGAATTTTGTTGGAACGAATTGATTGCATCTTTTGGTTGTGCAGTGCAGTCCTATAGTTTACTTGTATTTCGAAAGTTTTTTCTGAACGTCTGCGGTTTCAAAGAGTTCAGACGATTTTGTCTGAAAGTTCGATTGACGGGGATTTATTCTTCTTGATCTTACAGGATTAAACGATGATGCAAGATGAGGATCTTGGTGGTCCTGCGAGGAAGAATGTATTCAGTAAGGCAGCTACGAGAATATCACAGGTCTGTAATGTTAGTATATACCGTTACAAGTCGTAGTATACTGTAATCGAGCAAAATGGTTACTCTCATTATTTTCCTTGTTGTTTCAGGTCTATCAAAGTTGGCTGGACCAGTGGACACCACACGTGGTGTCAAGATGGGCATTTGCGATATTCTTAATACTTGTCTTTGTTCTTCGTATATTATTAGCACAGGTAAATAATGAACAATTTGTGCATTTGAAATCAAACTCTGCCAATGCTTTTAATAACCTAATACATTATTTTATTTTACAGGGTTGGTACATTATCACCTATGCGTTAGGAATTTATCACCTTAACCTATTTATAGCATTTCTCACACCAAAAAATGATCCAGCAATGGATTTTGACGGTGAGGATGGTAGTAACAATTTTTTTTTCTTTTTCGTTCTCCCAATGCACGATTACAAAATATTAATTTACTAAATCTTACCTTGTAGATGCGGATGGGCCACAGCTGCCTACTAGGTCAAATGAAGAATTCAGGCCGTTCATTCGAAGATTACCAGAATTCAAATTTTGGTATTCTGTGTGTAAATCAACAATTATCTCTCTGATATGTACCATGTTTGACTTCTTCAATATCCCAGTATTTTGGCCAATACTTGTGATGTATTTTATTACATTGATGTGCATAACGATGAGGCGTCAAATCAAGGTAAATGTTACAACATGTAGTCATTTTTCTATTATACATTTACAGAATTCATTTTATTAATCTCTATTGGTGTTTTTAGCATATGATAAAATACAGATACCTGCCTTTCACACATGGAAAACCAAAGTACCAGAATCATGCGGATGGTGGAAAATAATAGCAAATCGAATGAAATGAAAGTATGTCTGCTGATGATGCAAAAGCGTATATGTGCGTAAATTTCTACATATTTCTTATTTGTTTGTTTATTTTTGAGAACTGTTTCAAATTGACTGTAAATGAATTTTCGTTTTCTGAATGACAATTCGTATGAGTAGAATCGTCGCGTTGTTCCAGAAGGCTTCTCAAACACTTAAAAAAAGGACAACTAAGAAAAAGTGAAAAAGTGTAGTTAAAAATCGTTTTGTAAAGTCGACTACTCAGTGCAACGTCATGTGCGCGATATATACTTTGAAACTGAATTGTCTTAATATATTTGTAACATAAATCTTGTACAAAGTATTGTTAGGTCTTACGTAAATGTGGACAAGGTAACAATATGAAAAAAAAATAACAGTAAGCAGTTGTTATAATGTTATATCAAATTCAATTGGAATTAAAAGAAAATGAGAGTGGAAAATCACAAGAAACTCGTGGAAAACATCATTTTTTTATTGACCATGCATACGGTGCATTTAATTTAAAAAGAATCTTTTCACAACTTAATTATTGCAATATTTTAAATGGACAGAAAACAAGAAAAAGGAAAGAACATGAATCAAAAGTTAACTTGAGAATGATTTCTCTTAGTTGACTTCAATGATCTTACGATCGTCGTATTTATTACATTAAACTAAGAATATGCTGATATGCATGAACGAGTGCAAGGCTCATTCCAAATAGATTTTGAAATCAGACTTTTTCTCCTTGCCAGGCATAGACCACGAAATGTTTAAGCGCTGTGGTGAGTTAATATCAAAAGATCAAAAGTCCTGGTTAGAAAATAAAGTATGAAATGATGAATACAATGATTGTTTGGACAATATGCAAAAATCAATCTAAATGTAGATAAATTAAGATCTAAGTGTTTCTTTATGCGTTTCGTTTCAAGTGATTGTATTGGCCATTTCAGTCACGTGCAATTACTGTCGCTAAAATTATTGCTCAGACAGTACTTTTAATCCAAATAGTAGTTTTGTATACTACTTGTTTTAATCATTTTTAGCTTTTTCAATACAATCAATTTACAGTGTGATTTGTATTAAAATTTTAATGTATCAAGATTTTTATCAATAAAATAATTCATTTATAGTATAAAATAAGTTATGACTTTGATTGTATATTTTCTAACCAGAGAAGGATCCTACTGGGGATTTTCGCGGTTCCTTGCATCGTATCTAGAAATTAATTATAGATTCCTGTAAGATAAAAGTCAGATTGAAGGCCAGAGCATTTAATTTTTGTTCAAGGGTTTATAATTATATATGATAAAGAGCCAACATTTTTTATTCAACTTATATGGACATTTGTTCTATACACATATGTCCGACGCATAACGTCGATGTCCACAATTGCGTTTGTTTATATAGTAGGGACAGAAACAGAATAATTGTATTACTGTATGAGCCTATTAATATATAAACTTTTCTCTATGTAATTATACGAGTTTGCAGTGTTACTATTTATTACCTTATGTAAGTTATGCATTAAAGATCATTAAAATTTAAATGGTGACAAAAATTTAAAATGCATTAGCGATAAAATTTTGCGGTATTTCTGGTAGAATGTGATAAATAAAATAATATAGATCATTTTTAAAAATTCATTCAATAACAGTTATTTTTTGGTTTTTAAATGGCATAAGTACTTTTACAATTAATAGGGTTTTCTTAAAAGGATTTAAAATTTCTAGTTATAGTTATCCAGGATAACCTTTTGAACCTTCAACGTTCTAAAGGCTATCAACAAGCTAACAATAAGACAGTAACAGCCCAAATAAATTTTTTAAAGTTGCCTGAAAATTCTTTATTCTTAACATAATAACGAGAAAAATGTTTTAAACATGACTTTATCTTTTAAATGCCGCGTGCTTTATAAATATCACTGAATCTTTCAAAAAGTTATATACAAATAATTATGTTCACTGAGAACATGTGCTCATATGATATTAACGCTCATACAATGGGATTAATGCATGTGGGAAAGACATCATAAGACCATAATCAAATATATGCAGCTTTGTACTCTTTATTAAGAAAATTAATTTTTTTCATTTCCTTTAATAAAAGTCTTTGACAAATAAGTATATAATAATTTAAAATACAAATGAACAAAACATTTTATAAAAACATTACAAAAAAGATATACTAAATTTGTCTATTGTTTGTAACGAATTGTGGCACATTTGTTATAAGTATATTTACTTCGTAGAAACAGTAAATTATTTGTTTATTTTGTATGTTTCAAAATTTGTAGGGATAAAATTCCTCTCAATCTCAATTTTTTAATTTAATGATATATTTTCATCAGATACATATATTTTTTTTCTTCAGTACGACAAGATTTGACAATATTTAACGTTTACACATAAGAATGACTCCCAGTTCATATCTCATATTCAAACATTTTGTTCAGAATTACATTCGTGTGATTTATAAAAAGATTTCTGATACTTATTTTAATGACCCTGAATTTTCGATGAATAAAAAATAAATGCTTTATATTAATGTATACGACTAATTGTTTATACATTTGCCTTAGGTATGCTAATCTTACAAATAGTTTGCACATTTCAATACAATTAGTCGAACTAATCTTTGCTTAGTTTAAAAACTCTGGAAACACGACGTTAAAAATAAATAAGTATTATCTTTTTAACTATTAGGCAAGTTTGAGAAATCAGCACCTTGTAATTCCGGCAACATGATCATTTAACAACATATTTCTATATTTACTATAGTCTTGTAGAAATATAAATTCATACAAAATAACTTTGATTCCACACATTCTCCAACTACTCACATATATACGCTCATTTTCTCGCAAAATAAACCAAGTTTATCGACGCTCGATTAGTTTGTCGGATTATACAGAAACATGCTGAATAAAATGTTGTTTTCTTCCAGTGTCAATATTAAATGCACTTTTTTATAAAAAGTATAGTCACTTCACACTCATACAACTCAAATTGGCATGAATAAACTTAGCTATTTACAATATAAATTCCATTCTTGGTTATTAGAACACTTTCGTTCATATTCAGATAAATATAACAATTTTAATAGTAACCCTTTGTGTATTCAAACCGGGATTTTAATTTCAAGCTTCAACTAGGCATAAACTATAAGAACAGGTAGAAAATATTCCGCATCAAAAGTACGTTCGTCACAAAAGGAAAGTTGAAAAATTGGCGTAATTATTACCCATGCAAAGCGATTTGATTTACAACTAGTTAGTTCCAGTTTTTCGCAGCTCAGCGACTAACAAAATTAGCTGTAGCATAAATTCTCTGCATGGGAATAATTCACAACGAAAGTCATTATATTTGTATATATATATATATATACAGAATACGCGAACTCGTCGTGTCACACGTCGCATATATAAAAAGTAATAAAATCAGCAAAGTCTCTCTCCAATAACAATTCACGGAGATCAATTAGACAAAGTCATACGATGGGAATCATCAGCTAGAAGCTCGTCGGTTACAGCAACAACAGAAGCTTCCAGGTTTAATCCAGTTTCAGCAGCAGCGTCCGGGTTCGCAATAGGTCGTGGCGGCGGTTGATTCGTCGTCGACGGCAACGACGGCGGTGACGCAGCTGTTCTCACTCATCAACAGGTGCGGTTCTTTTTGTACCTATAATATACAAAATGTAGGAGTAAAAAAATATTGATAATTATCATTTTAGTACGTCTGACATAAATAGTAAGGATCACACAATTAGCGCAAGCATACAGACCATCGTTTCTTTGACGTGGTTGTTCTGGTGATCATGATTGGCTGTTCCGTCTGGGCCTGGGACTCCTGGTCGACTGTAGAATCTGAAACGTTAAACAGGCTTCAATAAATTATTTTTTGTTATGATGTATCTGAGCCAGCTGGGAACCGCGACCCCCCGTTAGTCGGCGCCACGGCCGTCTTGTCAATCGCGCGAGACCAGTAGTCCTGTATTTCAGACATATATAATACAAACTATACATATGTACAAATCTACTGTCCACAGGAAACTTCTCGGGCTCTGGACAAGACAACATTTTTGTTTAAGGGCACGCCTATAATCAAACCTATGGGCCACCTCAAACACGAAAAAATGTTCATATAACAATTCTAACTGACTGACAAAAAAAAGATAAGTATGTCAAAATCATGGGAACGCAATGTTTTCCTAAAAATACCTAAAAAAAAGGTGTAAAAAAAGTCACTTCTAGAGCCAGAGAAGTTTCCTGTTAGCCGAAGATCTGCACGTAAATGTATGAATTGCAGCCAACTAGATGAAATCGCGCGACTGGAGCTGCCGCACGCCGGCCGGCAGGCACGGGCCCGGCGTTTATTACCTTATGCTCTCGGTACACGATCGAGCACTGAATTGCACTTGGTAACGCTGCGAACCGAGGCTTCGCGCATCTTGCCAACGATCGTAGTGATTACGCAGTGCAGTTTGAACCTCGCTGTTCAGGAAGCAGTAGAATAGCGCCACCGATAAACCCTGAGAACAAGTTGAAAAATATTTGTGTTAATGTATTATTATCGAGGGATTTTTTTTCGTTACCTTTCTGATAAGCAAATTAAGTTATCTTATACTTATATAGAAAAGGCTCGTGCTTTTGTCAGACAAGTATACGCTTTATGTTTTTGTTTTTCCTTCCCGCAATGCTATGCTATTGATTAGGACCTATGTGCCGACCTTTTTCTTGTGTTCTTTGCATGTTTGTGTATAAAAATTATGTGGTAAACAAAGGAAAGACGTAATTTATTTAAATAAATAGAGTAGGAGCAGCTCTTAATATTTTCAGCCTTTTCTTCTAAAAGTCGATGAAGTTCACTTTATATTGCCGCGAAAAGTGATATCGCCCGGGATGATTGACGTGAATAAAGAAAACGTTATTTTTAACTTGCAAGATAAAATAGAGGCGAGCGTAAAAACTTTACCGCTTTTCAAAGTAAAGCGAGAACCGAGTTGTTTTAGCATTAAAAAGAAAAACGAATCTCAAATAACCCGCCCACTATAATTGATTTGCATAAATACGTTTTCAAACGATCCATCGAAATCCAAGGAAAGAATCTCTTTAATCATAATACAATACCCGATAAAGATCGAAAAAAAATCAAGGCGCACCCTCTCGATGCTTCTCACCAACAATTGAGATCAAACCGAAAAAAACGACGTCAGAGCATCTCTTTCAAGCGTGTATATACTTCGACTCAGCTAATCGTGCGCTACGTTAAATCGGCCGGAAAATAAAAATAAAACGAGCGAGAGAGAGAGGAAATCCATCGCCGGGAGAGTAATTGACATCCGACTCTCGCGCGCGCGTGAACCGATGAAGTAGTCTTTCATTAGAGCGCCACATAATCTCGTAGAGACGCACTTAAAGAAGCCTCGCTCTTTCTCTCTCGTCCCTTTTACTTTTACGATGTCCGTTTATATATACTGACGCTATACTTTTGCAGCTTACGCAGACGACATATATATGAGGACGTATTAAGTCGGTGAGAGGGCCAAGTTTATCGGTCGCTTTCTTTGTCCGAGAAATAATCGGCTGTCTTTTGGTATTATGAACCCGAAGGTCGCGGCGATCGATTTTTCTTTTCGTGGTCGATGTGGACACCAAAAAAACTGTATACATGCGTAATTATAACTACACAAATAAATCCTACACAGTAATTCTCTACCCAACAAAACTCTACACCAATATTTACTACACGAGATTTTTCTACACTCACTTTTCATTATTTTACTACACCGCAAAACTCTACACAATCATCCAAACTATTGTTGATACATTGTTGTAACAATAGTTTATAGCGTTGTGCAGAATTTTGCAGTATAGTAAGATGATGAAAAGTAAGTGTAGAAAAATCTCTTGTAGTAATTATTGGTGTAGAGTTTTGTTGTGTAGAGAATTACTGTGTAGGATTTATTTGTGTAGTTAATTATGCATGTGTAGAGTATTTTTGTGTACAGTTTGTTCGGGCGTCAAAGATTGCGGAATATTACTGAGATTAAGGAAAAATTGTCATGTAAAATTTCAATGAAAGACTTAGGCAAAGTAAAGACTTACTTAGGAATGAATGTTAATTATGATTATAAAAATTGTAAGATGACAATGGACCAAAGTAATTATATCGAGTCATTTGCTAGACATATAATATATAGAATAGTAAATTATTTAATACACTGATGGAACAAAACTTAAGTCTAGAATCCGCACAAACAGCATCAAACGATATAAAATATAGAAATCTCATAGGAGCATTATTATATATAAGCTCCGGAACAAGGTTAGATATTAGTTATAGTGTAAACTATTTAAGTAGATTTCAAAATAGTTATGATGAGACTCATTACAAATATGCCATGAGAGTTCTAAAATATTTGTATTTGACCAAAGATTTAAAGTTAACTTATAAAAATAATGTAAATGCTGAAATAATGGATTGTTTTATTGATGCTGATTGGGTGGGAGATAAATCCGATAGGAAATACACGACAGGATTTATTATAAGATTTATTATTATTATAAGGATCTGAAATTGTTACCCACGATGTTGTTACAGAAGTAAAACGCATTTTAAAAAAGATTCAAATGAGATAGGAATTATAAGAATGGCTAGTCCAATTCATAAAAAATTGTGTGACCTTGAGGGACCGGAGAACCGGACAACCGGAGAAAAACTGGAAGCACTTTAATATAATATAAGATATAATAAGATTTTTACTAAGGAATGTGATTATATTAATAAAATTGTTTGTGTAATAATACTGTGAGTTAAGAGCTATGTAATAAAAGTTAATAAAAAGATTAATTTATATATTCATAGCAAATCAAATTATTTATAAGATTCATCTGTGCCAATACTTTTGTCCATCACTGTATGTGATGCCTAACGGAAATGAAATGAAATGAAATGATAAATGTGAAAAAATGGGATAAGTCATGTAAAAACTTGTAACATTGTAGTGTAAATGTGTACTGTTGTGAAAAATTAAAAAAAAATATTAAGTTTTGGAACAAGAAGAAAAATTAATTTATAGAATATGTTAAACGTTATTTCACATCATGTTCCTTTCAATTATTTTTACACAAAAAAAAATTTGGAAGTCGGGTATGTCAGAGATTTTTGGTGTTACAGCAATACCACGTTGGAATTCTCGGACCGCCAACTTGGAGGTCGCTGCGGCAAACTCCCTTGTTTTGCCATAGCGCGTCGACTTGCGGCACGCAGCGAATTCCAAGTTGTAGTTCTGAGACTTCTAACGTGATATTGCTGTAACACCGAGAATCTGAGTTCTCGCAATATAAAAATTGGCACTCTCTGAATTCAACATTTTTGCCGTTAAGTTCTCACATTCCAAAACTTTTTTGCGTAATTCCATGAGATTTTTACACATTTTTTCTCAATTTTTCATATGTTCTCATATTTTTGAATACTATCACAAATAATTTCAACCTATTGACTACATTTTGAATAATAAAAAAAATTTTATTAAAAATGAATAACGTCAGTTTATTGGTACATTGTATATTTTACGTTGTGTATTCTAAACTAAATGTTTAAAATTGTTTAAAAGTGAATCTGTTTGATAAAAAATAATATATTTTTATGCAAAATTATATAAAAAAGGATTCCAATTTTTCCCAATAGTAATGTATGTAAAACGTGAAATAATGTGTACAATTGTGAGGAAATGTGAAACACTGTGCATAAATGTTACAATGAAAAAGCACTTCAATGCGAAAAAATGTGAAATTAAATGACAATTTTCTTGTTAGCAATGTTCTAAATGTAGGTATAAAATTTTGATTTTTTTTAATTACGTCACATTTCTTCACAATTTTTCATATTTGTCATTTTCACTAATATATGCAAGTCAGGTCAGTCGGGAGATTATGTTAATACTATTTATTTGTTAACCTCAACCACAGATTTGAAAAGTATATAGTCTGCTGTATTGAGTGATGTCAACGAATATACCGAGGTCTAAATTTGGTGGTGATATGTGTATACCCTACAGAGGAATCTACACTATATGACAATTATTCACTTTAATCAATTTTGTAAAAATCTACAACAATTCGTAAAATAAACAGAAATGATTAATTTTTTTAATGATATATGTCTAAATTTTCTGTAAGGCCAGAGATCAGTCTGTATGATAGCAACGCATCGTGATAGTCCATAATAGAATAAATAGTATTGATTTTAATAACTTGCTCATAATATTTGAGAAATCATGATCAAATCTATGGAAAGCAATCTTTGCTTTCCTAGCAATCAATCTGAGAAACTTATGTTGTATGTTTCAATGTAATTTTTTAGAAAATCCTTGTATGGATGCCAAATTTGGCAACAATAAGTAAATAAGGGTATTACCAGTGTATTATACAATGTCAGAATAGTTTCCACGTTACTAAAATCAACAGAGAATCTTGTTATCAAACCGACTAATCTAGACGCCTTGCTAACAAAAGAGTAATGTGATTTTTATAAGATAAGCTAGAATCAAGTACCACTCCAACATCATTTATTTCCATTACTCTATCCAGAATATGATTAATAATTTGGTAATTAAAGAGAAATGCTTGTCTTTTAGAAAAAAAGAAATAACTTTACATTTTTTTATCCTTATTTAACGTCGCTCTATTTACGAGGCTTATCAGTGACGGAGGCCTGTGATGTGTTGGGGAACAAAGCACATGATTGTACACAGTGATGCTCGTGTCAATCGGCATAGATCGGGGAACGCACCCGGGGGAATACCGGGCGACAAGCCAATCTGCTTTACCGATCGAACCATCACATGCCTCTACCCTCCCTGCTAAAAAT